>CM035422.1:136880137-137157637 GCA_020310875.1 Ceratopteris richardii
TACTGAAACAATTCAAGAGTACAAAACATAAGATGATACAATGATGAAACCAAATTACAAGATACTGTGGAGTTCATAATTTGGCAAGGCATTAGATGACCTGGTTTTGCTCCAAGTTCTACAATTTCCATCTTCAAGCTTGGGGTGCTCTATAAAGGCTCCTTTAGAAAGGCAAGAGACACTGATTTTGTTAACCCGGTGCTGAATGGCAGTTATGCATGATGAAATGCACAATGAGATGCACAAGTCATAAGAACATCTTTGGGCGCTAAAAGTGTTCTTAGGTATTCATTCAGAGGAGCCTGGCATTTTTCGAGGCATTGATTATGTCAAAATTCATCTACTTTTATAATGAACCATGGAAAATACATAGTCAGTGTAAGGCTTAGGTCATGGTACAGGCAATATTGAAGGAACCAGCAGGAGACAAGAGTACAGCAAACCAATGTGTGAAAACTCCTAGAGAATGTGGAGCGAAAATGACATCAAATAATCCAAGCATCTGATCGTGAACATGGCTGTGATAGTCAATGTTGTTTAAATTGTAGTTACAAAAGAAGCATGAAGCTGCACGATGCTTACATAATCTACTAAAAAAATTTGTTTTTAGTACAATCTTACTCGCACGCTTCTGCATAATTTTGCACAAGCTGTAGAATTTACAATCCTCTTCACTCTTTACTCCCACTTTTTGAGAGAAGCATAGCTGTAGTACAAGAACTATGAAGACTTAATCTTGCCATGATCTTTAATTACTGACTAAAATTAATATCTAGATCATTTTGGGAAAAAAGGATTTTCAGTGACTGAAAAGTTTTCCAAGCAGCCACTACGAGGAACAATAATGCCAATTGACGAGAAACAATAATGCCGCTTGACAAACCCTGAGCTCATGAAGACAATGGTGGATGGGTTTAGGAGTCTGGGGTTCTATTTGGAATAGAGGGCCCCATGTTTGAAGGCAATCTGGAGGGCTTTAAACATAGCTACATGTCTGTGGAAAGTAATGAATGGTCCATGATTGTGTATACATATTCCCCATAAAGTTGGAGCATAAGACAACACAATAACCTGAGCTTGTAAATATTTTGGAACTGGACAAGATTTCCATAAAAATGCCTTCCATATGACATCCCATCCAATCCACAAATCCGTTGCAGAGTGCGCAGTGAGTCCAAAACCATTTTGAGATCAAGGGCCATCATTGCATTGAGATGCACATTCCCAGCAGTTCTCTTCTTCTTCAAAATAAACATACTGCCTCCGTCTCCTCAACCATAAAAACAATACAGAGAGAAGCATGCTGATTGATGTTCTGGTCTTTGGATATTACTCCCAAAGGAAAGTTGATAATCTCATTCGTTCTTGGCCAAATCACTGTTGTTTGTGGAGTAATCTCCACAAGCAAGATGATGCATTTCATCAACCTTGTCAGCATCCTTAGTAAAACCTTCTTTTCTTAAGCCATGGCTCACACTTCTGTAAGTCCATGAGTCTGGATCTAAACCTAAATGGGTCATCTTTTGTAAGTAATTAAAAGCTTCCTGTGCACAATTAGACTCTGAAAGGTGCTTAAGCATAACCTTGAATGTTTCTGCATGTAAATGTACACCATCCTGAACCAGCTTTGAGAATAATTGGCATGCTCGTGTTGTTCTACCTGATCCAGCATACCCAGCAAGCAAACATTTGTAGGCTACCCAATCTACCACAAGACCCCTCGCTTCCATCTCGAGCATCAAAATCTTGGCATGTTCTGGTTTCCCAGTTCTTCCACACCCATAAATTAATGTATGATATATCATGGCATTTGGAGAGCACCCAATCCTATCCATCTCTTCAAAGAGGCAGAAAGCATCTTCAAATCTTCCTGCTTTCTGCAGCCCATGTATCAAAGAATTATAAGTCCTCACATCAGGTAGCAAACCCCTCTCCTTCATCTCCTCAAAGTACAAGAGTGCCTCATAGGCTTTGCCATATCTGCTTAAGGCTGTAATCATCACTGTATAAGTTGCAGCTGTTGTAATAGAAGGCATTTTTCTAATTTTGGCAAACAGAGACTTCATCTCATCCAATTGTTTTGCCTTGCCAAAAGCATCCAAAAGTATAACAAAGGTATACTCATTGGGATGATGCCCCTCAGCAAACATTTGATCAATAACTGTAAAGATTAATCCAGTCTGTTTTGATTTGGCTAAGATATTCAACATGGTATTGTATGTAATGGTCAATGGTTGTATACCTTGAATCCTCATCTCGCTCCACAGCTCATGGGCTTCCTCTACTAAATTGGCACGATCCAGGTACTTCAGCAACACATTGTATGTGACAACATTAGGAGTAGGACCAGACATTTTCATTGCTTTATATACTTCTAAAGATTTGGCAAGATTGCCACATTTGCCAGCTGCCTCGAGAAGATAATTGTAGCTTCGTATGTCTGGTTGAACTCCTGAAGCAGGCATCTCCTCAAAAAGCTTAACAGCTTCAGCAAGCCTTCCTTCGCTGGCAAAACCTTTGATTAAAAAATTAAAAAGGTTTGGCTTCCGCACACAAGCAATAGTAATGAGCTCCTGAAGAAGTACACGTGCTGTCTCCACTTCTCCATTCAGCGCTAATGGAGCAATAAGGAGATCAAGAACAGCAGCATCAGGATTCCTACCAAGCTGTTTATATTCCATGTACAGGACATATGCCTCCTTATGCCTTCCACACTTCACAAAGCCTTCCACGAGAGCTGTGAAAACAGATTTTGTCAGAAGCAAGCCCTTCTGCCTCGCTTCACTCCAAAATTTCCTAGCCTCTTCAACATGACCTGCTCTACTGAGACCAATAACTAGAGATCCATAAATAGTTCGTTTATCCATGCCACCCATTGCTCTCATTGTTGCAAAAATTTTGCAAGCTGTTTCCATTTGCCCTAATCTAGAAAGGCCACTGACAAGTGCTTCATGAGCCTCAGTTGAAGCCCAGATTTCCCTGCTTTTCATTTCATTATAAAGCTTCACGGCATCCTCAAGTTTTCCTTTCTTACAAAGGATGACGATTGATGTGCTTTGCTGTATGGATATATTCACGTCATGAGACTCTAAACCTTGTGAATGAGTGCTGCTTTCAGGTAGAGTGTTTTCTGGCAGGATTTTATACTGCACATACGAATTCGGATAAGCATTCCTTTGATTGGACACAGTGCCCTCATCTAAACGAGAACCGGACGAAAAAATCCTACTCTTCATCCTGAAATCGTTTATAGAAAACATGTTTCTCATACAAAGTGACCATCCCTGATATCCTCTGAAATGGGGATCTCCTGTAGGGTATGTGACGGGGTATGTGACCGTAGATATCAACAATGAATGTAGACGATGGACGGATAGCAATCTAAGGGGCAGCATGATAGGGAGTAATAATCTGGAGAGACAGCATGTGGAAGTACACCCTTGGAGCCCCTGATGATGAAAACATCAGAGCCGATTCGCTAATGCTGCTCCAGAATATCTTCCTTATCACATTGACCGTATGTTCAATTTCCTCCTCTTGACTCTAAGAACCTACGATTTGCCTGACATAAGCCACCCCTTGAGGGTGTTGTCCCCATCAGAGGGCAACACAGTACTTAAATTTCGAATGTGAGTGATAAGGGAATGAGCGGACTGCGAGAAAGACCATTGGGGCACCGATGGTATATCGATGAGCAATCCTCGCAGGCGATGGAGGAGATGCAGCAGATCATATAATCGTTTGGTCAACTGGCTGTTCTAAGTTTTTCTGTCGCTGTCTAGTATAAGCCAGCACTTACAGGTTCTGCGTCCTCCTAGAGTGCGTGTGTGATCTGGGCATGATTGCACGATGGTGACTGGAGCACACGTCCTTGAGCCCATGAGGACTTCCCACCCGTACCCACGGTAAAACGTTCTTCCTGTGAGCTGAATGAAATTCCCTTAGCGGATTCGTGATGTCATGGGCGTGCTCTTTTCTCCTGATATGAACATGTCATAGAAAAGCAATAACAAACTGTATCTTATTTACAGTGATAGACTACAAAGCTTGAGGAAGAGACCTTGTATCGTGGGTGACAGCTCTCGGGAAATTGACAAATTTACAAGTCTCCTTTTGTTCTGTTCTCTCATCAAGCATTGTAAATTAGCGAGAAACATCGACAGTGAAGATCTCCCTCTTCTTTAAAATCAAAGGGCACACGTATCCCACGTATCCTTTTCTATCGTCTTTGTAAAAGGAGAAGAAGAGAGTTTTCTAACCATAGAAGAGAGTTGTCCCAAGCCGCTTGGTTGGGTGGTTGGGCCTTTCGCCTCTTGAGGCGGGGGCAAGGGTTCAACCCCCACCGGCAACATGTAAGGGACATGTTAACATGAAAACCTTGTATTGTGGCTGATGTGCCACCGTTTACCCTACTACGCGGTAGATGTGATCGCAGTCTAACCCAGCTATGTAAACCCCTGATCTTGTGGGATATGGGGGGTCCCATGGGTACTATGCCCTTCCTTGTACAGTTGCAATTTCAAAGTTAAAGTCTGGAGGAATAGGCCTCGGCTGAACCTCCATTTAAAAAAAAAAAAAACCATAGTAGACACTTTTCTAGATAACATGTCAATAAACAAGATAAAAATTTGTACACACCATCACTCATTTTCATACATAGACAACAGAAAAAACATAGTAGGTTTTTATTATGTGATTTCTCTATCTATCTCATCACTTCAGATACCCCACACACATAATTGCATACATATATCCACACTACTTGAAATAATTATACTAATAGCTTACACATACCATACCTACATAGGAATGAAGAAGAGAATATCCAAGAGCTCAAAGAAAATAGATCAATAATCTAAGACCATTGTAAGCAAATGAGCAAACTCATTCAAGTGCACCTACGTATGTGATTTAAGATTCCATAACGAAAAAGACACACACACACACACATTTTTTGCATGTTCAACTTTGGATTATATTTACACTTGCACACCCACATACTTCCATACACACTTTGCGCACACGTAAATGCATACATAGGTAAACCATGGAAATGCTCTAGACATATTGTGCACCTTTACACATGCATAGACACTTGCACACATGTGTATGTATACACATTTTCCACATGCATACACACATGCAAACACGTTTGCACACATACACACAGATACGAACATGTACACATACACCCACTCTTAAATTGGCACACACCTCCACAATGCACATGCGAACCAACACACACATGCACATGTACACCCCAAGTCATACATACATGATGATACACACACACCTACTAGAGGCTCTAGGCCACTAGACAAGAAAAGATAGTTTTGCTTCGCTAAGTTCAGATATTCAACAATTACTTTATTGTATTTGCCAAGAATAAAAAATGAAATAAAAAATAGACATGATATACCTTTCGTTGATTATTGATAGCTTTTTTAATTTGTAAATTGAAAAAAAAAAGAATTACATGCTCTCCGAGTGTAGAGAGGGATAGTGTCTTCAATAGCGGAGTAGAGACATCAAATAAACATCATTCTAGGGAGACTCTTCGATTAATAATACAAACCACTTTGAGGGCCATGATACAATAGAATAAGTTACAAGTTGTAGCATAGGGAATTTAGCTAACTTCAATAAATATGCCGCTAAAGAAATCTATGGAAAAGGGAATTAATCTAGCGTCTAAGTAAAAAGCTAAGTATATCATGTATCTCCATAGCCGTAGTCAAAGTTTGTCAAGAAACAACTATAGAGGCTACCATTTGCAATTTCCAAGAAACAACCAACAACTCAAAGACAAACATCTTGTCATTTCTAAGGTTGTAGAAGCTTAGGAGCACTTTTTCTCCATGGAATTTATATATTATCTTTAAATCTCTCTAATGAAAATTCCATGGGGTAGAGCTTGTGTTGTGAGAAACAAAACCTTAGCAACTCTCCTCTAAGAAAATGGAAGAGGATGGATGCACACTAACATAGTTGCACACACATACATAGACACACACATTTGTCAAGCATGTTCTTGTTCTCTCCTTACTTCTCCCTCAAGTGCTCGTGGGTGATAGCCTCGCCAAGGTGGCTTCAATCCCAGCATCACCTTTCTCCCTCTCAGTTTTGTGGCTTTGTGGCAAAGGTTATATCTTCTTTTCTTGGGATCCAATGATCTTAGTGGAGCTAAGGTCATTAGTAAGAATAAGTGAGTTGTGTGAGCATATATTTATGATCCTTGAGAAACCCATAAGTGATTCAAAATACAGCGGTTTCCATCGAGGATGCACCACATAGAATAGCTAGCCCTAAGTGTCAATCAACTATTTTGCCTTCTAAGTTTTTAAAAATACAGCTCCATTGGGCATTCTCAAATAAAAGGAGACCCTTCTTGAAGGATACTTACCTTCAATCACTCTACAAGAAAGGATAGATATCACTCAAAAGATACCTATTCCTTCCAAATGAAAGTGTATGAACTTTAATATAGTAATGCATAAGTAAGATATTCTGATCAGCAAAGGATAGATCATATCTACCTTCCATCTAAAATATTTAATAAAACTCAAAGATCATCATCATATAATAAGTAAATAATCAAAATAATGAAACTGTAAATAATATCATGTAAGACTTCATAAACAACATGGTAACCAGCTCAATGCATATAATCCAAGTAACCAAACAAACCAACTAGGCTTATCGAACACCGATAATCTACTTAGATCCATCTCCTATGGTGAGGCTAGGGTATTTCTTCCACCTACATCATAAACAACATGTTAACCAATTGAGCTCAATGCATATAATCCAAGTAACCAAACAAACCAACTAGGCTTATCGAACACCGATAATCTACTTAGATCCATCTCCTATGGTGAGGCTAGGGTATTTCTTCCACCTGCATCATCAATCAGATTCCAATATATAGGTGTCTCCTAGCTAAGAAAACCTCACTACAATCCTTTGTCACTAGTGTAGGGGAAGAACTAGAGAGCACAAATTTGTTGTATGGATGTTTTTTTAACAATCAATGATATTTTAACACCAAAAAGGAAAAGAGCGTCCCCATTTAATTTATTAGATAGATTAGAAAGTACCTATATTGATACTTAAGAAATACCTAAACTTGGTAGATAGTTTATCTTAAATCATCTAAACCAATCAAATCTACTCACATGACATGGGATTCATGAGAATCCACCATGTTAGATATTTCACGAAGGTCCATTTTAGATATGAACTTCAACTATCTAGTTTAGTGGAATTATATTTTATGGATTGGAAGAGAATCACCTGTATTGGGATAGTGGGGATTGTCTCCGTTTGAGAACTATTCTTCTATGGACAAGAAGAAAAGGACTCATCATCCATAAAGTATCATTTCCACTAGACATAGAAGAGGTGTTTAGAGAACATCCCTTAGTTGAGATTTGAGGAGTAGAGTTATGCTCTACTATAGGAATTCATCTACTCTACTTCTGAGTGAGGTTTTACTTAATATGGAAATATTCAGGAAAGGAAAGAGATTGATAGCCTATGTATTCTCATTTATGAAGAATAGAGTAATAGGAATTCAATACAAGCTCTTTTAAGAGAAAGAGAAAATGGAAAAATATTCCATTCCTAGAGCCCTCTTCCTTAGTTGAGATATATATATAGAGAGAGAGAGAGATCTATAAGATCTCTAGATTCTCTAGGTAGGAGTGGCACTATCTTATCAAAGAAAATATAGAGATCCGATAGTCATAGTGGTTACAATGAGACTTATCTGAAGACCCTAGAAGAGGTGGTTATTTATATTTTCATTAGTGGTATTTGACTAGATGAGGAATACTAGTCATTGACATTTATGCAACTGGTAGTGCAGTGATCACTTCTCTTTTGGGTTTTTCAAAGATAGGGATAAATCCATCTAACTAGAACAATACCAATGTCTTAGGTGGTGCTTGTCATAAGAAAGATGATTGATTACCAAATAGGAAGATTGGTACTTATGGATTATCTGAATCTCATAAAGGAATGCTTTTGCATCTGCATGCAAACTAAGGGGAAGAGATTTTCTATAACAAAATATGTGGTGTAGTGTTGAGATGAAGAGATTCACAAGGATCCTATGGCTACCACACATAGTGGAGTTGCATATAATGTCATGTTGGAGTTAGACGTCTGCGGAAGCATGAGAACAACACAAGGAAGAAGGAGAAGCTTGGATCACAACACAAAATATTGAATGTATTACCACTAGAATGTACAAAGATAACTAACATGTTAGGGAAATAGGTGTATATAAATGCCGGGGCAAAAAACCTCCTAAAGAGGGAAAAAAGTGCCCCGATGGTCCTAGTGTGTTCACACACATTGCTACCTAAATAATATCAACAAATCCCCCCTAGAAGTGATGCGATGAACAAGGAGCTAACACTCATGTATAAGGAAGTGCCAAGCTATGTGGAATCAATCCACAAAAGGAAGTAAGACCAAAGTTTTGCAGAAAGCTTCAAACTTCTCCCTAGGTAGAGCCTTCATGAAAAGGTTTGCAATGTTCTCCTACGTGGGCACATATGCCAAGCTGATCTCTCCAACAGAGAACATCTCCCTAACATAATGCCAAGGCACCTCAATGTGCTTAGTGTGAGCATGGAACACAGGGTTCTTTGCAATTGCCAATGCACTCTCACTATTAGTGAAGATGGTGGTGGCAGAAGACTAACCAACACCCAAATCAACCCTAAGGCGTCTGAGCTACACACATTCAACAATTGCTGTGAAGGCTGCCATATACTCAGCCTCACAAGTGGAAGTGGTCATAGTAGGCTACTTCTTGCTCAACCAATATATACATGAGCTACCAAGCATGAAGCAAAAGCCACTAGTGGAAACACGAGGTTCATAGTAACTAGCCAAACAGTCAGAGTCAAAAAAAGCATGCAAATCTCGCGGTAGTGAGTCCCCCTTGGGATAAAACAATCCAAGTAGTCTGGTACCACTCAAGTAGTGAAAGATGCGCTTAATGGCCAGCCAATGCTTGACACCTGAGCAATGCATAAACCTGCTCATCTAGACAGCAAATTGAATATCTAGCCGAGTAATGCATAAGTAAATCAAGCATCCAGCAGCCCGCTCGTAGAGAACAACATCAAATGCATCTTTAGCATCATGAAGACTCAATCGTAAACATGGCTCCATTGGAGTGGAAATAGGTTTGCAGTCTTCAAGACCAAAACACTACAATGTGTCAATATATTTTGTTTGACACAGAGCTATTCCGCCATCAACTTGCATAAACTGGATGCCCAAATAATGATACAAATGCCCCAAATCTGACATCTCAAATGAGGCATGCAATTCAGCCTTAAAATCAGCAATATGCTTCTCATGAGGACCAGTGAGCAACAATCCATCAACATACACAACAATGATAAGAAGCACATCATTAGCACGCTTAACATATAAGGTGGTTTTAGTTGGAATGTTCTCAAAACCATGTGCAATCTGATAGGCATGTATCTTTTAATACCAAGCACGTGCTTGCTTTAAACCATATAATGCCTTCTTTGACATGCACACCTACTTTTCATGCCCATTTTGCACAAAGCCACGGAGCTGAAAAACATACACTTCTTCATGCGAATCACCATTCTGAAATGTAGTTTTAATGTCCATTGGATGTACATTCCAACCATGATGAGCGGCAAGTGCACAGATGCTATGAAGAGTAGCCATTTAGCAAGTAGGAGCAAAGGTCTCATCAAAATCAATGCCTCTTTCCTGAGCATAACCCTTTGCGACAAGCCTAGCCTTATACCTATCAATTGTTCCATCAGACTTACACTTAAGCTTGTATACCCACTTAGTGCCAATGTTTTTCTTGCCAAGAGCCAAGTCACATAAAAACCAGGTACCATTTCTCATTATAGCATCATATTCAGATTGCATAGAAACCATCCAATTTTCTAAATTTGTGCTCCATCAAATGAAATAGGCTCATTCTCATCATAGAGACTAGAGGCAGTCATAGCATAGCAATCTAATGCAAAAGAATCACTATGAGAGCCAAAACGAGTATGAGATGATAGAAGTGCATCTAATTTGCTATCACACAAAGTCTACACTAGCCATTTTGGCATAGTTTTTGCCTCCTCAATATCAGCTCTCTCATCAACAAGTGCATCATATAAATCCGCATCAGAAATGGAATGATCTACATCATCACATGAAACCTGTATTGCTTTTATAATTGTACCCAATGAAAATACGTTTCACTCCTTTATCATCCAATTTTGTGTGTTTTTGTTAAGGCACTAATGCATATGCCAAAAAACCAAAAACATGGAGATGAGAAACAGATGGCTTGCGACCATGCCAAGCCTTATACGGAGTGATAGACTATAGTGCTTTAGTGCGACACCTGTTAAGTACATATGTTGCACACATAACGACCTCAAACTAGAAACTATGTCATAAAGGCTGACTCTTGACCATACACCTCACCATCTCCATGAGTGACCTATTCTTCTATTCAGCAACTCCATTCTGTTGAGGTGCATACAACATTGCACATTGATGTTTTATCCCACAATCATCCATAAATGCATTAAATTCAGAGGACATATATCTCCCCCCCCAATCAGAACGGAGGATGCCCATTTTACATGCTGATAGATTTTCAACCAAAACCAAAAACTATTTGAAGCACATGAACACTTCGGACTTTTCCTTCAATGGATATACCTATGCATGCATGGAAAAATCACGAAGTAAAGATAGTTCCCAAAAGAGGGTGTCTGCATAGGAGCACAGACATCACTGTGAACAAGCTGCAATTTCTAAGTAGCTCAAACTGAACCACTTTTGGGAATGAGGAACGTTGCATTTTGCCCAAATATATAACCTTCACATACATTTTTACCAGGTGCCTCAAGTTTGGGCAGAGAGGACACCATTTTAGATTTCTGCAAGCATAGCAAACTAGCAAAATTCAGATGACCAAAGCGTGCATGCGAAAGCTTTACATTTGACATAGCCTGAGAATCATCTACTGCACATGCCAAATCGTTGATAGATTTTTCATAATTTATGAGCTTATACAACCCATGACATAAAATGCCAGAAGCAATAATCACATCGCCATTTGACAGATCATGAACTGTACATCTATCATCAACAAATTTCACAACCAAGCCAATCTTGGCTAAAATTGAAACTGATGATAACAGATTCTTCTTGATCCCTAGCACAAATAAAGCATCCAATAATGTAAAAGAACTACCATCAATAGTAATCATAATGATCTTACCAACTCCCATGACAGAATAAGAGGAGTTGTTGGCACATGTGACAGTATTCCCTATAGGGGTAGGCTCAAGTGAAGTGAAGAAACTAGGCTACGAAGTGATATGTTTGGTTGCCCCACTATCAAAGTACCAAACATCTGAGTCTATTGCAGACATACACTGCTCATGAGAAGATGGGTCTATTGCAGACATACACTGCTCATGACATCTGAGTCTATTATAGACATACCACACACCATATACTTCATCCACTAAGATAAAAGAAACAAGTGGTATTTTTTATGATGTTATTGTTATGAAATTTGATAGTATGATGCCTAATGAGACTTTTATGGCTGATTCCTTTTCCCACACATGGCTACTAAATTTTGATGCTTCCATTCATGTGACACTACATAGAGAGTAGTTCTCTACTTATGTAATAAATTATCTTGGTATAGTGAGGCTTGGTGATTCTTACTAATGTGATGTTGTTGGGATTGGAGATTTGATCGTGCAATTTTTTGATGGTTTATAGTTTATCATGCATAATGTATACCATATGCCTCAACTTTCCCACAATTTAATGTCAATTGGTCAATTTGATGACCTTGGATACAGAGTGGCTTTCTATGCTCAATCCTTTTGCATATCAAAGGGAAATATTTCTACTGCTAGATGAAGAAAAGTTGGCTAAGTTTATCCTATACATCATGGTTGATTGGGCCATGTATCTCGTAGTGGAATGAAAAGTCTTTCTCATCCTTGCTACTTATCCATTTTATCTTTCTCTTATTTTTCCTTTTTTGTGATCATGTTCATAAAAGGCACACTAATGCTTTAATTCAGTCATTAGATCTTTTTCATCAATGCCTGCTTGGTCATTAGGTGGTGCTCTTTATATTTTCACTTTCATAGATGATGCTACTAAAAATTAGCCATGAGCTAAATTGAGATTTCCCATTTGTGAAATATACATACAAGAATTTATGCTCTATGGTTCTGTAGTTTTCTATGTTTTTCTATAGGTCTATAGAGATAGGTGCAGAGAGCAACTACAATGTCATCCAAAAAGATATTTTGTGCTTGGGGAGATGGAATCTCCCCTTCACTAAACTCCATGTGGTGACACTAGTTAAAGTAGAAATTTTGAAGAAGATAAGAATTGAAAAATACTTTCTTCATTATCTATCTCTATAGACCTAGACCCCTTTTAAAATCCTTCATGTCTTAGCTAAGGAAGGAGTGGTTCCCTCATGGAATTATCGTCTCTTAATGCCATTTCTACCATATAATCATATTATTATCCTCTTTGAAAGGGAAGAAGTCTTTGTGCATGAACTATGAGGTGTTGGTCTCTGTCAATTGCGACAGACACAAAACTTGGGCTTCTGGTAAAAAGGAGCACACCACTATAGTGTAGAGACCATGCACATCACAAATCCGTAATTTTTTTCTTATTTTCACTTTCTCTATCCATCGCTAGTGTTGCCCAAGCATGAGGACCACCTCGTTTACTTGTCAATCCATGGAGACGTGAGGAGGATATGGAGATCAGGAACAACTATGGCAAGAAAATGTGAGTGACAAGCACATAAATGCATGCACACACATGCACACAAGGAAAGATAACAAAGCTGGGAACAATGGAAGCTTTGATCCTCAATAAATCGATTACACTCTTCAAGAGGCTCTTTCTCTAACTTGCTAACCTCAAAAATTAGTTTTCTAGATCTTTTTATAGTTTTTTAACTAGTTTTGGCCCTGTCAAGACCTAGTCTCCAACCTATTTAAAATTTAGGTTCCAAGGTTTATTTGAGGGCTCAAATAGAATCAAAAAATTATGAAAATTGATATGTAGATACTTCTAATAATCCTCAAGCTTGAGGTCTCCTATGCTTCAACAAAATTGAGTTGAAAACAAATGAAATGATATTTATAATCACTAATAGTGATCAAAATTATTGTTTTTATAGGGGTTTCTTTTGAAAATTTGACATAATATACTTTTGGAGCTCCCCTTATCCTCCCTCTTCTTGTGTGTCAACTTCTTTGATGCGTTGCCAACCCCATGTCTAATCTTGAGTGCCAACCCCCCCCCCCCCCTCGAGTCCGTCATCCCTTACAGACCCTTGTTAGAGTGGGTGTTCCATATAGTACTTTGAGAGGTAGTTTCCATCATGTATCAACAAGAGTGGTTTGTCTTCAAAATGTAGCGGGGTCAGTTGTCCTGTTCTTCATTTTGTCATTGCTAGCCTTTGCAAGTTTTAGTCCCTTTGTATGTACTTCTTCCTTGGATTCCATCATGATAATGTATTTGTGAGCTTTCAAAAATTCATAATTGCTCAAAAGAGGTTTCTAATGTCAATTTTGAGCAGTTATCAACTGTGAATCGTTTCATAGGTATCATGTTGTAACCTTGATGTCCTTTGGATCTTTCAAAGATGGGTTTTAGAGTTATCATGTTGAGTACTCATAACCCATAATGAATGATGGGTAAGTGTGTTAGTGCATGGGTTAAAGAAAATATGTGCCTTGTGCACAACCTTGTAATGTGGCCTTATGCATGCTTACTCGAGGAATGCATTGCAAGAAGTATGGTGCAAAAAATTGGGTCTTGACCTCAGTGCTCAAGGGTATGCTGACGAAGAGGTTTCCGAATCTATCATTGTTATAGTATTGCCAAAGTAGGGGATTCTTACCATGATGAAAGTCAGTTGATATTCATCTCTTTGTGTTGTTCTCCCATCATGGTGATTGACCATTGTCTTGTCTTTCATTGTTGATGGACGTCCTTATTGATTTCTACAAAGATAAAGATGGGAGAAGTTGTGATGATGATGATGATGATGAAGGTGGAGAAAAAAAATCAAAAACCTAATAGAAAATGACTATTTTTTTACCTTCCAACGTCTCAAGTCTATGATCTTACTATGACAATGCTTATCCTCAAGCTTTGCTCCTTGGCAACGGTGTGGCCCAAGCATGAGCACCACCTCCTTTACTTGTCAATCCACGGAGATGTAAGGAGGATATGAAGATCGTGAGTAATTGTGGCAAGCAAATGTGAGTGACAAGCACATATATACATGCACACACACATGCACACAAGGCAAGGTAACAAAGATTGGAAAAATGGAAGCTTTGATTCTCAATCTCTCGATTACACTCTTCAAGAAGCTCTTTCTCTAACTTGCTAACCTCAAAAATGAGCTTCTAGCCCTTTTAATAGTTGTTTTCCTAGTTTTGGTCCCTGTCAAGGCCTAATGTTCGGCCTAGTTTAAAATTAGGTTCCAAGGCTTATTTGAGGGCTCAAACAGAATGAGAAAATCATGAAATTTGATATGTAGATACTTCTAATAGTCCTCAAGCTTGAGGACTCGCGGCTTGAACAAAATGGAGTTGGAAACACATCAAATGATATTTACAATGGTTTTTTGCGATCAAAATCATTGTTTTTATAGGGTTTCTTCTGAAATTTGACATATACTTCTTGGATCTCCCTACATGCTCCCTCTTCTTTTGTGTCAACTTCTTTAATGCATTCCCACACCTCATGCTTGACCTCGAGTGCCAACAATCATGATAGATGGTGTAAGTCACATGATTGATGATTCACAGACCACGACGGACTGAGGGTCCATCGCGATAGACACTATCCACCATGATTAGTAACTATCATGACAGACACTTGTCCATCATAAAATATAAAACCCCATGATAAATGTTGTCCATCATTGATTTAGTCCATCACGATTAATATAGCTCACGATAAATAGAACCCATTGTAGAAACTTGTCCATCACCATAGATAACCATCCATCACGATGAATAGCCATCCATCGAGATGGACCGATCCATCTTGATAGATAGCCCTCGATTGACAGCTCTGACTATCGTGATTGAGAGGCTTGTCAATCATGATAGGTAGACAAAATCGGCCAAAAAATAGGGTATACAAATTTTTGAGCTAAAAATTGGTATTTTTTCAACCATTTGGAGTTCTTGGGCAAAGAGCAATAGCTAGCTTGTACTCGAATCGTGCTTGAGGAGCACACTCCCTAGGAGTTGGAGCACTCATAAGAATCATCTATTGGTGCCTTGCATATGATGTTCCTATTCAGAGGGCTCTTTCTTGTAACAAAGTGCAGTAATTTAAGAGTAGAAAATATTTGACTCCATCATTGAAGAGAATGAGGGGATTCAATACTTTTTGCCCAACCCAAAGGCACCACTTTGACACTAGATATATATTTTGCACCACAAAGGGTAGTCAAACCATTCACACTAAGAATAGTGAGGTGAAGTACAGATGGATCCAATTTAATCTTTCCCCTAGTGCCATCTGATCTAGAGTTCCCTGAAGGAGTTCTTTTGGAAAGCTCAATAATGCAGATTTTGAATGGATCCTTTAGGAGGTAAATCTTGAGTCGAGAGAGGAACGAGAAGGAGAGCAACAATGATCACATGAAGAAGGGCAACAAGATCAAGCTAGAGAAGTTGAAGAAGAAGAAGACGAGGAAGATGAAGACGAAAAGGAAGAACAACATGATGAACAACAAGCAGAAGCTACAGGAGCCCTTGCCTACACTGCACAGTTAGAAAAACTCTACAACACAATTGTGAGTGTGCAAGAATGACACCACCTCTCCTTCAATACAGGCACATCATTGATTGAACAAATCTTGAGTGAGGAAGGAGTGGACCCGCATTTCATCGAGACCCTCCAATTACTGACCGATACTCTAGGAGTGATCAAGGTTGTCCATACAATGTTATAGAAACCGACAACTTGCTATGATCAAAGGCATGTTGAGACACAAGAACACATTGGCAATAACATCTAAATCCCTATATCTAAAGATGAAGCAACTATAGTGCAAGAGGCCACCTCAACCATGACTATTGATCTGACAGCTACGACTTTGTTCAAACATCACCAATATCCCCTCAGCAACCTCCATCCCCTCCCACCATGACTGATGTACATACCACCATCAAAACTGCTACCACCACTTAAACCATTGAACCCATCTTTCATACTCCTCCCAATTCCCTGCCCCATACCAAACCCATTGCATCCACAACATCCTTCAATTTTTGAGCACCCACTTCCCAAGAAACACTATTTTTTGCCATCACCAACCCATTGTATAATACATCCATCAAGTTCCTGAAACCTGTCATTGGCCACCCAATGATACCCAATGTATCAAGCCACCTCGGACTTACTTTCAATAGCATCGGTTTCCCTGCAACCCCCCACACTCAAGTTCCTCTCTCCAGGGATCCCTTTCTTTGTTCCCTTTTTTCCAATTTTCCATCCACCATAATTGCCACCACCATACCACCTTACTAGGTTTCATTCATGGAAGGTTTCAATTGCACCCCCATGACATTTTCTTTAGGACCATGCACATTTGTAACAACCACTTTATAGGTGCACAACATGCACTTCACCTACCATCCCCATTTTTATGGTAGAATGTGTTGACGACATGATTGCTCCTACATCATCTACATTTTGTATCCGCATGAGTGCATCTCCATTTTGTATCTAGTAGGCACTCCATTTCTAGTTTATTTCCATCTTATATTGTATTTCCTTTGTATTTGGGTACCTTGCCATTTGCTTCTACGAGTTGTATTCATTCTCCTTTCAGGGGAATTATCCCACATGAGATGTACTTTGGAGAGCCCCTCCCAAATCTATATAAGCAGGGCCTCTCCCCCCATTTGTACTTGGTTAAAAGCTTGAAGAGCCTACTCCATGCTCTTGGCAAGCTCATTTCTAATCCACACAAGTTTACCCATTTCATGGTCTACACATTTTGAGTCTCACACACTCTTTCTTTTGTGGTTCTTGTTACCATTAGTGTCCATGTGAAAGGCCAAATGGCCACCAGAAACTTCTTTGTATATGTTCTTTAATAAAACATATAGTGGCTTGGTCAGTCACAAACCAAAAGTTTGACCGCATTTGTAAGACCTAAGAAGTCTGTCTTTGTGCTCCCTATGTATCCTGTTTTTCTTTGTATTCTACAGCCTCTATGTGGAGTATTGTGTGCGGCCTTAGGAGCTTGGCTGTCTACTCTGAGGATATTGTTGTGGAGCTCTTGAGAAGGAGATCGCACTGTGGTGCATCATCATCGAATTACTTCACTGGTATGAGAGCAGTTTGACACAAAAGCTTTGTTCCTTTTGTGCGAGCAAAGCGACCAACCCCCCGGCTTTCTCCAAGGCTTACGACTAAGGCGGCGACCAAGGGATAGACCTTCGCATACCTTGTCATCCGAGTCATCAAAGTCACCATTGACACCATTGGCTATGTGTAAGGAATTGAACTCACAACCTCTTGGATAGGAATGTGATGGGCTAACCACTTGCGCCAAAAGCCATGGTTGAGGATTACTTCCTAATCCTCTCTCTTAAGGTGTAGTTCAACCATCTCCTATCTGTCAAGGATGTGGTTCAACCATCTCCTACCTATCACTTTATTACATTCTTCCCCCCTTAGTTGATCATTGTCCTCAATGATCTACTCATTATCCCTCTAGCCTCGATGATCAGCCCCTTGAACTCCCTAGGTACCCTTGAATTGATGTCCTCAACCTCCCATGGTTTCTTGAACCTTGTTCGCAACCTTGGTCTCTTAAACCCTTGCTCTCAACCTTGGTGTCTTGAACCTTCTTGTTCACAACCTTGGTGTCTTGGGTCCTTGTTCTCAACCTCAATCTTGAACCTTGTTATCACCCATGTTTGGTATCTTGAACCCTCAATCAAGTGCCACCCATGGTTTCCCAAGGACTTCACACTTCCAAGCTAGCTCAGTAGATTTGTAAAGTTCATTCCGAGAGCTTTCCAACGGTATCTTATATGCCTCAATCAGACCTACGGATTGAGAGATACACCTCATTCTTTGTTGGGCTATGTTGAAGCTCAAAGTCAAGGACAAAGCATGGAAGCACATTGAAAAGGTGGACACACAAGGAAAGGGAGCAAGTAGGGAGCTCCAAGAAGTGTATGTCAAATTTTCACAAGAATTCCCTACAAAAATAGTGACTTTCATCACTAAAACCATTGTAAATACCATTTTCTATTTTTGTGGCTCCATTTTGTGCAAGTCGAGGAGTCCTCGAGCTTGAGGAGTTTTAGAAGTATCATCCTACCAGTTTTCATAATTTTTAGACTTCGTTTGAGCCCTCAAATAAGCCCTGGAACCTAATTTTTAACTAGGCCGGACACTAAGTCTGGACAGGGCCAAAACTAGTCAAAAAACTATAAAAAGAGCTAGAGAGCTCATTTTTGAGGTTAGCTTGTTAGAGAATAGAGCTTTTGTAAGAGAACGCTTTTGAAATCTAAGTCCTTATATTGTTCCTCTCTTTGATCTTACCTTGTGGGCGTGTGTGTGTATGTGTGTGCATGTTTGTGTGCTTTCACTCACACACTTGTGCCTTCACTTGCTCTTGGTCTTCATACCGGTCCTCACGTCTCCGCAGATTGACAAGTAAAGGAAGTGGTGCTTACGCTTGAGCTACACCAAATTTTGGTGCCGTTGCCGGGGAGAGAGCTTCGAGGATGAGCGTTGTGATGGTAAGATCGTAGATTTGCGACGTTGGAAGGTAAAAAAAATTGTCATTTTTGTTCATTTTCTGATTTTTCTTCTTCATCTTTTTCATCATCATCATCTCCACCTTCTTCCATCTTCTTCTTCATAGAAATTTCTTGTTTTTTTAGTGCATTTTCACCATTTTCATACCATTTTTCATGCATTATTGTGTGGGAAGGAGTAAGGAAGTGCAAGGGAGAGCAAGCCCCTGTGTTTTTCATGAATTTCTGCTCATACGGAGTTCGCCATTGCTCGGCGTTCAAAAATTCAAAGTTCCCGCCAAAAAACGCGATTCTGTGATGAAAATCGCGATTCTGTGAAAATTCAAATTTTTTTGAAAATCACGATTTTCTATTTCCCGCCTAAAAGCTTGCTAAAAGAATCACGATTCTGTGGTCATTCTCAGAATTGCGCTTCTGTGGTTGTGCTCAAAATCGCAATTCTCACAAATCACGATTCTCAGCCAAGAACACGATTCTGTGAGAACACGATTCTCTAAAACACGATTTTGTGAAAAACACGATTTTGACAAAACACGATTCTGTGAACCACGATTTTGTGAAAAACACGATTCTGAAAAACACGATTCTGTGAAAACACGATTCTGTGAAAACACGATTCTCTGTTGGCAATCGCGATTTTCAAAAACACGATTCTCTGCTCAAAATCGCGATTCTCACAAATCACGATTTTCAGCCAAAACACGATTTTGTGAAAACACGATTCTGTGAAAACATGATTCTCTGTTGGCAATCGTGATTTTCAAAAACACGATTCTCTGCTCAAAATCGCGATTCTCAAAAACACAATTCTCTGCTCAAAATCGCGATTCTCACAAATCACGATTTTCAGCCAAAAACACGATTTTGCAAAAACACGATTTTGCAAAAACACGATTCTCAAGGTACAAAATCACGATTCTCTGATTTCATAGCATCACGATTCTCTGATTTCACACAATCGCGATTCTCTAATTTCACACAATCGCGATTCTCTGATTTCACACAATCACGATTCTCTGATTTCACACAATCGCGATTCTCTGATTTCACACAATCACGATTCTCTGATTTCACACAATCACAATTCTCTGATTTCACAGCATCGCGATTCTCTTGATTTCACAAAATCGTGATTTTTTCCAAAAGGTCTTGTTTGCCTGTTTTGACCCCCAGGAGCCTGATTTGACATAACTTTTTCATCCAAAGTCCATTTTTTGAGCTCTATAGCTCGTTTCGAATCCTACACGACCTCAACTATTTTTTATAAGAATAATGCGTTGATTTTCAGATAGGATATTTTGAAGTTGACCCTCAGGTGGGACCAAGAACCCAAGGGGACTCCAAAGGTTTTTGAACCATACTAAGGGGAAATTTTTGAGTCTTAACCAAAGCTTATGAACCTGAGATCTGGTAGACACTTAGGCAAGGATAGACAAAGCACTAGATCTTCTGAGGCTAGTGTCAACCATACAGCTAAGTCTTGGGCACAACAACTAAGTGGTCATCCTTACGTACTAAGTTCAGATACTAGTGACTCTGAAATGTCCTTTAGCATGGGAAAACCTGCAGGTAATTCAGGAACAACCTATTTACAAACACCAGAAGCTCCATATAAGACACAACTGGAATATATTCGGACCAACCGATTAGGTGCTCGCATCTATGAGGATGGCTTGAGGCGATCAGTGGTCCAACTCAAAAATCCAGATCAAACCTTTGGACTTGAACACCCAGTAGTCAAGTTCGAAGAGGTTTCATACATTGATAAGGAAGGAACCATGTATGTGGTCACCAACCAACCAGATAGGACTGATGAGTTTGGAAATATCATTTCTGAGAATGAGATAGGAGACCTAGAACAAGGAAATGTAGGACAAGGACCCTAGACTCCTAGAGGTAAGTCAGTTTTGACTAGAGTGTTCACTCCAGATTGGATCCCTCAAGACAACAAAAGCATAGAACTATTCTTGAATAGAGAAACAGAGGAAGCCTTTTGGAGATTCAAGCCAGATCAACCTAGCCAATTGGGCATAGTCATCATCTACGAGTTCAAGGATCCAGAGATACTAGGCAAAGTTGTCTACCTGGATAACACATCAGAGAAGATGTTCTTGGTAATAGAACACGATAGACATGCATATACTTGGAAGAGTGAATTGATTTTCCCTCCACCAAGATCCAATGTTTCCCATGGACTCCAAGGAGTAGGATCATCCCAAGCTCATGAAGCCCAGAGAGAAAGAACTAGAGAGAGACCTGAGGTTAGTTTTGCACACACTATGGGCAGAAATAGATCAGGATTTGAAAATGAAAGACCTGAAAGAGAGAGAGACATCAAGCACATAGGCAACAGAGAGATGAACATGATTTTCCATTGCCTAGACCCCGAGAGCACCCAAGAACCCTTAGACCCACTCAAGTGATCAAGGCAATGAAGAATTATTTTGACGGGTCATGAGATCCTTATGATCATGTGGCTGAGTTCAAACAAGTGTTAAGAGCTGAACAGGTTGAGGACTTGTTCACCCAGTACGAGGCATTTGGTTTGACTCTTAAGGGCACTGCCTTGGCTTGGTTTCAACCACTAAGTAGTCGCAACTATCGCGATATAGGTCAGCTGCTAGACGAATTCATTGTAGAATCTTCCAAGAGTGGTATCAGGCATAACACATCATCTTTGATCCATAGTTTCAAGCAGACACCCCAAGAAACAATGCGACTAGCAGGCAGAAGGTTCAGATAGTACCTAGAAAGATGCCCTGCTCCAGAGTTACCCACACCAGCCAAACAAGTGGCTTTGTTCTTAGATGGCTTACTGAGCACAAAGTTGAGATCTTATGTGTACTTGAAAGAGCCTAGATCCATAGAAGAGTGTGTGCGGACGTGCATTGACATAGAAGATAACTTGGGTGAGGAGTTAGGATTGTCCAAACTCTATAAGGATTTTGATAGTTCTACTAGTCATACTTTGAAAATCTCCATGGAAATAGATGAGATAGTTGATCAAGTTGCCAAGAAGCTAGGAGTCCAAAATAGACAAGCTCAAAGAGTCACCTCATTGAACCGATGTTATACCTGCGGAGGGGACCACATGGCTAACGTATGCACAGTGCAAAACCAAAACATTAGAGAAAGGAATGCTCCATATTGAACTATTGAGAGAAAATACACGAACCACACGGCTCAAGATTGTCCCTACAATAGGCAGGCTGTTAGACAAACTTATCAACAACCTTACCAACAAGGTAGGTATCAGAACCAATACCAACAGCCACATTATCGACCACAACAGCAATATGAGGCACAATATAGGCCACAACCAGTCTTGGGAAACCAACCACCAGCTCTTGCCAACATGATTCCAATCAAGTATGCTGTAGGAGAGGAAAATCCAAATAGAGCATTGGTGCCACTAACCCCATTGATACCAGATAATGACTCTCATGCTCATAGTTCAGACTACTCCCATGAAGGTAGTCCGCATGCTTATTACATGGAGTCGCTTGAGCATAGTGAGATTTACTCGTATCAATATGAGGCACCACCTATAGAGCAGAATTGGGAGCCAGAATACTCCAATGTCATGTACACAAATCCTAACCCTAGGCCCCAATTGAGACAAATGAGACCACAAGCCCCTAGAGGATCTTGTTTCAGATGTCAAGGTGACCATTTCATTCGTGATTGTCCCCACCACCATCTCCGAATCAAGGTCAGGCTATCACAATACAAGCTTTTTGTCCTGAATGTGGCAAAGACCATCTTCCCAGAGATTGTCCAAGGAACCCCTCCAGTGCACCCAAGATTACACCCATTAATGTGGTAGGCTTAGTGGCGGATTCAAGTGCCAGTAGCAGTAATGTGGCTCCTGTACAGGCAGTTACTAGGGCACAAGCACTAAAACAAGATAAACCAGCAGAACAATCGGAGTCGAGTGAATCAGGAGAGCCTAGTAAGAGGAAAACAAGAACATGGAAAAATACTAGAGAGAAGGCCAATTGCAAGTGGAATAAAAAGTTATCAGAACTGGAAGAAAGCTTGAAAGACGCAAAAGCAAAAATAGAATACATTGCATCTCAAAACCCCTCGCATGCTGAAACTCCATCTACTCCATCTCATCCCACCCCATCACCCATTGTAAATAGACCGCAACCAGGGTTTGTTCTTGCATATCCAACCCCAGAAGGTTTGGACATGATGTTCAAGGCCTACCAGGCTCGACTTCAAGAAGGGCCAACAACTGCAAACCTATACAAGAGTTACCCTAGAGCGGATTTAGAGATTGAAAGGATGAAAATGTGCATGAAAATGGTAGAACAAGCTCAAGCTATACTCGAGACTAGTCAAAAGTTCAATCAGACAAACTCTGTCAAACCGGATTTGCATTTCCAGGGCTTACTAGAAAGATTAGAGCAGTTGGTAAACAAACCACAAGTTTCTTTACCTCCACATGCTCAACCACTTATTGAGAGAAGAAGCTCACCACCAATGGGAGCTTATGTTCCTAATTCCACAGATGCTAGAATACCTCCTTCAATTCAACAGTACTCTCAAGAGTTCTTGTGTGAAATACAAGAAGAGAAATGGGCCAAGGAGAAGGGTAATTCCCCTCCTATTCTTGAGATTGATGATCTTCATGATCAATTTCGCCAAGACATTCCATCCATTTACGGAGATCAAGTCGAGCAACAAGAAGACGAAAGGATAGATTTTGAATCTAATACCTTAGAAGAACTGCCTCAATTTCCAGGCCCATGGGAATCTGAATCTCTTCATATTAGAGCTCCCACAATACTGGTAAGACATGAAGACTCAGTGGTCCCAAGGAACACTGATGTCGTGAAGAACACTAAGGTTCAATGTCATCTCACTCTAGAAGAGCTGCTCAAAGCAAAACCTGAGCTATGGAATCATGTGAAGGATCAAGTCCCAAAACTTGATCCCAAAATGCCAAAAGCAGGCTCTAAGAAAAAAGTACCAGAGATACCTCTAGACAAAATAGGGGACATGTGTGAAGGTGAAGAAGGTAATACTTATCTTCCAATCACCTACCAAGGTTACACAACCAAAGCAATCATAGATTCAGGTGCTGGTGTTGCTATTGCAACCACCTCCTTGTGGAAGCAATGGGGCAAACCCACATTAAGACCAACTAGAATGAAGCTTCAAATGGCCGATGTTCATTTTGAAAGACCTCTAGGATTGGTAGAAGGGATAACTCTAACCACTTGTGGTGTAGAGTTTGAGCACACATTTGCTATATGTGACTTTGAGAAAAATAATGTTTATGAGATGATCCTAGGAAGACCCTTCCTACGACAATTGCAAATAGTACAGGATTGTGGAACCAACTCATTGTACTTACAACACTTAGGGGTCACCACCAAGGTCAATTTGAAGGATTACTCCTTCAGAGATGTACCACCCCTACAGTGGAATCCTATCTACAAAGTGAAAGAAGATTCCATCTCTGTGCATTCTGAAAGTTCACCTGATCCATCATGGCTACATGAAGATACTCATTTGTGGATGTGCAAGGTCGTAGAGGAAGAGGAAAAATGTTTAAAGGCAAGAGAAGAAGGAACTTCATCGGGAGATAGACCAGTTAGAGACCCAGCCTACACACCGATGATCTTTCCAGATGAGGAATTTGAGCCTCATAGCTGGCCAGAAATCTTAGCTACCATGGACATAGCAGTCAATGAAGAGCAATGGACACCTCATTGTGATGAGGAGGGTTATGATATTTCAGTGTTCATGTGTCAGCCCTTGCTAGAAGAATGTGACCCTAGTGATGTCATAGAAGAAGAAGAGAATGACGATGATATAGAGTCCATTGTGATGGATAGTTGCTTTAACTCAGAGCAGCACTATCTAGACGATATAGGAGTGTTCACCCAGAAAGAAGAAGAGCCTCTCACAAGTATTAAAACGGTAAATACAAAGGATGGAAGTGAGAGCAGTCAAAAGAAAAAAAAAGAAAAGAAGTGAAACAAGAAGAGGAGGAATCATTGTTTGAAGTACCAGAAAACTTCAAGAAATACGAAGTTGATGACCGCAAAATTTTGGTACGAATGCCTAAGAGAGAGGCCATCATAGGAGAATCATATGATAATAAAGAAAGACCAAGAAAATTGTAGTGACCATTGAAGAGAACGAAGAGAGATGCATATATATATGAGATGACCTAAGTGCAAGAGAAGAAATGGAGCTCATAGCTCTATTAAGGGAATATAGGGATGTGTTTGTGTGGCACTATAAAGACTTGAAAGGGGTAGATCCAAGAATTTGCTCTCATACTATCCCCATGACTGCTGATGCCAAGCCCACCAAACAGAAGCCCTACACATATAATGATACATATGCAGCCAAAATAAAAGAAGAAATTGATAGGCTGATTGAAGCTGGATTCATCTATGAGATTGAGCATACTGAATGGGTGTCCCCCATTGTAGTGGTGCCCAAAAAGAACGGGAAGTTGCGAGTGTGTATTAACCTTAAAAAAGTTAATGCCGCTACGATCAGAGATAGTTATCCACTTCCAATCACGGAACACCTTTTGGAGCGTGTTGCAGGGAAGGAAGTTTATAGCTTCCTTGATGGATTTTCTGGTTACAACCAGGTAGCCATTGCCCCTGAAGATCAACACAAGACGGCTTTTGCTACCAAATGGGGAATCTTTGCATTTCGTGTGATGCCATTTGGGCTCACCAATGCACCTGCAACATTCCAAAGGCTCATGTGTCATGTCTTCAAAGAGTTCTTGCGAAAGAGCTTAGAAGTGTATGTGGATGATTTATGTGCTCATTCCCAAGAAAGAAGATTTCACATCCCCGAGCTCAGACAAATTTTCAACAAGTGTAGAGAATATCGTGTGTGTCTAAACCCAGAAAAGTGTGTGTTCATGGTGCGTCAAGGTAAAATCTTAGGTCATATTGTTTCTAAGAATGGAATCTCAACAGATGAAGATAAGGTACGAGCCATAGCGGAGATGCCAAGGCCAAGGAATGTTAAAGAGGTACAATCCTTTATGGGCCATTGTGGATATGACCGTAGGTTTATCCACATGTACACGATCATAGCTAGACCTCTTTATGCCTTGTTGTCTAATTTTGAGTGGAACGACGAATGCGAGAATTCTTCCAATGAACTGAAGAAACATTTGTGCACAACACCAATACTGACCACTCCTGATTGGAATAAACCATTCCATGTCCATGTGGATGCATCCAATCACGCCATAGGATGTGTGCTTGCACAACCCACAAGTGAAGGAAACTTAGATTTGCCCATAGCATATGCTAGTAGACAGCTCACTACAGCTGAATGAAACCATACCACAACTGAGCGAGAGGGCTTAGGCATGGTATGTGCTGTGAAGAAGTTTAGACACTATTTATTGGCCAACAAGTTCAAGTTTTTCACTGATCATCAAGCTTTGTTATATTTGGTCAATAAACCTTGCAATACTAGACGCTTAGTAAGATGGTTTCTCTTACTAATGGAATATGACTTTGAAGTTGTTGTCAGGAAAGGCAGAACCCGCCTTAGGGAAGATCACCTTTCTCGCATCACTTCAGGAGAGTCATCGCAAGGAGTGTCTGATGACCTACCCGATGCTTATTTGTTCAATTTAGAAGTTGTTCTTAAATGGGCAAATAAGTTGGTACCAGTCCTAACCTTCGGGCCTACAAATAAGAATGTGAAAACATCACAAGAAGAAATTGTAAAATCACAAAAATATCATATATTGGGAGGAAGCATGTACAAACAAGACATTGAGGGTGTATTAGCTTGTTGTGTTGAGGACGATGAACATAGTAGTTGGTTACAACAAGCTCATGAAGGATTGCTAGGAAATCATTATTCTAAACAGTGTACATTACAAAATCTGAAATGTTTAGGAGTGTATTGGCCTAGCATGGACAAAGAAATACATGATTGGATTAAGAGTTGTCCTGGGTGCAAAGAGAGACCCCCAGTGGAGCATCCGACCCTTTATCAAGTGTCATTAATTCCAGATTGAGTGCTCCATTGGTAGAGTTTATGAGGTCGGGAAGATTACCCAAAGAGGCTAGTCTAGCAAGAAGACAAAGCATGGAGCAAGAGGCTCAAGGCTATGCCTTAGTAGGAGACAACCTATACCGAAGAGGCAAAGATGGTTACTTAAGACTGTGCGTTCACGAATCAGACTATTTGAAAGTCTTTGAAACTGCGCACAACAATGTTGCGGGTGGACACTTCAGTCCTGATCGAGTAATCAAGACCATTCTATTCTCAGGACTTTGGTGGCCCACTCTTCATATGGATGCACATACCTATGTGAAGAAATGTGACACATGCCAACGTGCACAATATCCACTGTTGCAGCTCAAGATCAAGGACAAAGCATGGAAGCGCATCAAGGAAGTGAACACATGAGAAGAAGAAGCAAGTAGGGAGCTCCAAGATTCACATGTCAAATTTTCAGAAGAAATCCCTATAAAAATAGTGATTTTTATCACTAAATATCATTGTAAATACCATTTTCTATTTTTACAGCTCCATTTTGTTCAAGCCAAGGAGTCCTTGAGCTTGAGGAGTATTAGATGTATCATACTACCAATTTTCATAATTTTTAGATTCCGTTTGAGCCCCCAAATAAGCCCTAGAACCTAATTTTTAACTAGGCCGGACACTAGGTCTGGACAGGGCCAAAACCACTCAAAAACTATAAAAAGGGCTGGAGAGCTCATTTTTGGGGGCTAGCTTGTTGTAGATTTCAGCTTTGTAAGAGAGCTCTTTGGTAATTGAAGCTTTCCATTGTTCCACTCTTTGCTCTTACCTTGTGCGCGTGTGTGTGTATGTGTGTGCATGCTTGTGTGCTTTCACTCACGCACTTGTACACTTCACTTGCTCTTGGTCTTCATACCGGTCCTCATGTCTCCACGGATTGACATTTATGAGGTGTACCTCCTCACGTTGGTACTCACCATTGTGCTAGAGTGTCACCAAATTTGGCGCCGTTGCCGGGGAGAGAGCTTGGAGGACGAGCGTGTGACAGTAAGACGTAGAGTAGCGACGTGGGAAGGTTAAAAAAATCATCATTTTTAGTTCAGTTTTTGAATTTTCCTTCTTCTTCATCTTCACCATCATCACCATCTCCACCCACCTTCATCTTCTCAGTTTTTTCCATTTTTTAGAGTACATTCACCTTGCTTTTTGCTTGTGGTTGTGAACAAGAGGTTTAGAGGGGGGTGCAAAACGGAATCGCTGAAGAAAAACTCGTGAAACACTCTCCAAACACCAAGAATCTGAGCGGCCATTTTTGGAAGTGCTAAAACCTGCGTCAAGTATCGTTTCTGAGAAACAAAGCTTTTGGGAGCTACGCGGAGCAAAATAGGGTGCTAGGAGAGTTGGAAGAGAGTATCAAAGGTAAGCAAACCCACTTCATACTCATGAACTCTCAGGAAATCCAAGTTTTTTCAGAAAAAAAGTCGACCTGCGTCAAGTATCGTTTGGGATTTACAGAGGTTAAATGTTGAGTTTTGGGTGATACTGAGAGCGAAGAAAGGGGAGGAGAGCTAGAACAACAACTGTATTGATTCAAATCTTAAAAAATTTCTTTCAAAATTTGTCCAAGGATCAAGTATCGTTTTGCTCCCGCGGTCGAGTATCACGATACTTAGCAAGTATCGTGACCTCCTGTGGTTGAGTATCGCGATATTTCCCAGCGATCGGTATCGTTCCCATCAGAGATCATCTAGAACAAAGATCGCCGATCGTTTCAGATCACGTATCGTTTCGTTTCAAGTATCGAGATCATTTCGGTCGAAGATCGTTTTTGACCAGCGATCGTTTCGTCCAGCGATCGTTTGTGAGAGATCGTTTGCCAAAGATCGTTTCATCAGCGATCGTTTCGCAAAGATCGTCGATCGAGTATCGTTTGGTTCAGCGATCGCGATACCTAGCAAGTATCGAGTATCGTTTTGAGTCAGCGATCGTTTGCCAGCGATCGTTTTGTCAAAGATCGTTTTGTCCAGCGATCGTTTGCTCAGATATCGTTTTGTCGTGTATCGTTTGGGGCTAGAGATCGTGTATCGTTTAGGGGAAGTATCATGTATCGTTTTCCTTGAAATATCGTGTATCGTCTGTTCAAAAATCAAGTATCGTGTATCGTTATACAGCGATCGCGATACCTATCAAAGATCGTGTATCGTGGAGTTTGCTCACGATACTTGTTGAAGATCGTGTATCGCCTACTTCAAGTATCGCGATACATACCAAGTATCGTGTATCGAGTTCCTCAAGTATCAAGTATCGTGTCCTACAAATATCGTGTATCGCCTGATTTGAAGCATTTCCTGAGAGGCCATGTTTCCCTGTTTTAACCCCCAAAACCCTGAACTGGCATAACTTTCTCATACAAAATCCGTTTGCTGTGATTTTGGTTTTGTTGGAAAGCTCGTGAGGAGTACAACAAAAACATCGACTGGTTATGTTAATATTTATACCAGGATTATTAGATAGGGTATTTTTAAGTTGACCCTCAGGTTGGACTAGGAAGCAAGGGGTTCCACAAGATTTTGAGCAATTCAAAGGACAATTGTGGACTTGTAGACAAGACTTATGGACCTAAGCTCAAGATGATACCTAGGAAGAGATAGATAAAGTACCATATCACTTGAAACTAAGATCAACCACACAATCAAGTCAGGGACTCCCAACTCAGGGGTTAACTCTACGTGCTGAGTTCATAGACAAGTGAGTCAAAAATGTCACTTAACTGGGAGAGGCTCTTGGTTTCTGAAGACATGCATAGTTCCGTACCTAGGGAAGGTTTTATGTCTAGAGTGGAAGGCGAATATCGAATGTCTCTTCAATATATATCCACTAACTTGCAAGGAATACCCATCTACCTTGATGGTCTACAGAGGACAGTGGCAAGAATGATAAACACCACAGGATTAGAAATAGTTCCAAGACCAGCTGTCAAGTATGAAGACGGAGTCTACATGGACAAGATGGGCCAGATATATGTAGTAACTGAAAGTCCTAATCAGATTAATGAAAGAGGAGAGGTAGCTCGAGATCAGGAAACTACCTCGCAAAACCCATTTGAAACCCAACAAAGAACAGAAAATGTGACGTTAGGACAAATGAGCCAAGGTAGCATACCCGATAGACTACATGAACAATTCAACATGCCAAGAATCAACCCCCACGGCCACTCTAGTCAGAGGATGGGAAATATGAATAGACCTACCTTTAGGACAGAACCGCCCCAAGGTGTCCCCATCATAACTCAATCCCCAGAACCCGACAGAAGACTGAGACCAATCCAATTGGCCAAATGTATGAGAAATCGTTACGATGGCACAGGAGAACCCTATGACCACATTGCAGAATTCAAGCAGGTGTTGCGAGCAGAACAAGTGGATGACTTTTCATGCAATATGAATCCTTTGGGCTAACACTTACGGGAATAGCCTTAACTTGGTTTCAATCTCTGGATCCAAATTGCTTTGAACATATTGAACAATTCTTCCAAGAACTTATTTGGGAATTCACGAAGCGCGGGATCAAGCACAATTCGTCGTCCTTACTACATAGTTTCAAACAAACTCCCAATGAGACAGTAAAAAATGCAGCACAAAGGTTTAAGCAATACGTAACCCGATGCCCTGTGACAGAGAGACCTTCTCAGCAAAAAATGATATCCCTATTTTTAGAAGGTCTAACCAATGGAACATTGAGAGTCTTAGTATACGTAAAACGATTGCAAACCCTAAGTCAGTGTCTTCAGGAGTGCATAGATTTGGAAGACAACTTAGCTGAGGATCTCAAAATCATACAGGATCCTATCAAATCAGAGGAGACAAAGAGCAAGGAAACTTCTAGTTTGATTTATGTGGAGGAAGTGACAGAGTTGGTGGCCAAGAAATTAGGAGTACAGGGACAAAGGAACTACCAGAACTTCCCCTTGAGAATGCCAATGTTAGGAAGTTGCACACTTGGCGGTGGGGATCATCCACCTCATGTCTGCAACCAAGAAGCATTAGGATTATCACAACCCTACCCGTACGATAGACGACCAACTCAAGTGCCTGACATGTACTCTTATAGTGAGCCAAAGTACCCCAACTACAACAATGAAAACTATCTAATGAATAGACAGCCGCGACCATTTGTACCACCCCACTATAGACCATACGGGTACCCTCCTACAGAACAAGGAAGAGAAGTTCCTAGGTATAGCCCATGTCCAGAACCACGAGAAGCAACTAGACCATATGAACATGAAGGAAATAGCCAACCTCAATCTATGCCAAGACAAAAACCACCCCACACACTAGCTCCGACACAAGGGCAGAACATCACGATACAAGTTGTCTGTCTAGAGTGTGGCAAAGAACAGCTTTTGAGAGATTGTCCCGGACATCCTGCTAGTGTACCAAAGGTTACACCCATTAATGTTGTCGGCCTAGCAAGGGATTCAAGTTCCAGTAGCGATAATGTGGCTCCTATACACGCAGTTACTAGGGCACAAGCCTTACAGCAAAATAAACCAGCTGAGCAATTAGAGCCAAGTGAATCAGGAGAGCCTAGTAAGAGAAGAACAAGAACATGGAAGGATACTAGAGAGAAGGCCAATCATAAGTGGACCAAAAAGTTATCCGATCTAGAAGAAAGCCTGAAGGATGCAAAAACAAAAATAGAAGATATTGCCTCTCAAAGCCCCTCACAAGTCCAAACTCCATCCACATCACCTCATCCCCACTCACCAACCACGGTAAATGAACCACCACAACCGGGGTCTGTTCTTGCAGATCCAACCCCAAAACACTTGGACATGATGTTCAAAGCATACCAGGCTCGACTTCAAGAAGGGCCAACACCTGCAAACCTAGATAAGAGCTACCCTAGAGCAGATTTAGAGATTGAACGGACAAAAATGTGCATTAAAATGGTGGAACTAGCTCAAGCTATGTTCGAGGCCAATCAATCATTCAATCAGACGAATACTATTACACCGGGTTTGCACTTCCAGGGCTTACTAGATAGATTAGAGCAGTTGGTAAACAAGCCACAAGTTTCGTTACCTCCACAGGCTCAACTAACTATTGAAAGAGAAAGCTCATCACCAAAGAAAGTCTATGTTCCTGACTCCATAGATGAGAGAGAGCCTCTTTCAATTCAACAACACTCTCAAACGTTCTTGCGGGAAATACAAGAAGAGAAATGGGCCAAGGAGAAGGATAATCCTCCTCCTATCCTTGAGATTGATGACCTTCATGATCAGTTTCCACAAGACATTCCGTCTACTTATGGAGAAGAAACAGTGCAACAAGAAGATGAACAGTTAGATTTTGAATCTAATTGTTTACAAGAGTTGCCACAGTTCACAGACCCATGGGAAACTGAATCTATCCAGATTAGAGCTCCCACAATAGTGGTAAGAAATGAAGACTCGGTGATTCCAAGAAACACTGACGTCGTGAAGAACACTAAAGTTCAATGTCATCTCACGGTAGAGGAGCTGCTCAAAGCAAAACCCGAGCTATGGAATCATGTGAAGGATCAAGTTCCCGAACTTGATTCCAAAATGCCAAAAGTAGGCTCTAAAGAGAAAGTTCCAGAGATACCTCTTGATAAAATAGGGGACATGTGTGAAGGTGAAGAAGGTAATACTTATCTTCCAATCACCTACCAAGGTTACACAACCAAAGCAATCATAGATTCAGGTGCTGGTGCTGCTATTGCAACCACCTCCCTGTGGAAGCGATGGGGCAAGCCCACATTAAAACCAACTAGAATGAAGTTTCAGATGGCTGATGGCCATGTGGAAAGACCTCTAGGATTGCTCGAAGGGATAACTCTAACCACCTGTGGAGTAGAGTTTGAGCACACATTTGCTATATGTAACTTTGAAAAAAATAATGTCTACGAGATGATCCTAGGAAGGCCCTTCCTACGACAACTGCAAGTGGTACAGGATTGGGGAACCAATTCCTTATACTTGCAACGCTTAGGGGTCACGACCAAGGTAAATTTGAAGGATTACACCTTCAGAGATGTTCCACCCCTACAGTGGAATCCTATCCACAAGGAGCAAGAAGATTCAGTTTCTCTGCATTCTAAAAGTTCATCTGATACATCTTGGATGCATGAGGATACTCATTTGTGGATGTGCAAGGTCGCAAAGGAAGAGGAAAAACGCTTAAAGGCCAGAGAAAAAGGAACTTCTCAAGGAGATAGACCAGTTAGAGACCCAGCCTATACGCCAATGATATTTCCAGATGAGGAATTTGAGCCTCATGGTTGGGCAGAAATCCTAGCCACCATGGACATTGCTGTCAATGAAGAACAATGGACACCTCATTGTGATGAGGAGGGATATGATATTTCAGTGTTCATGTGTCAGCCCTTGCTAGAAGAATGTGACCCTAGTGACTTCATAGAAAAAGAAGAGGACGATGATGATCTAGAGTCCATTGTGATGGATAGCTGCTTTAATTCAGAGGAGCACTATCTTGAAGACATAGGAGTATTTATGCAAAAAGAAGAAGAACCTCTCACAAGCATCCAAACGGTAAATTCAAAGGATGGGAGTGAAGGTAGTCAAAAGAAAAAGAAAAGAAAAGTAGTTAAACAAGGAGAGGAGGAGCCATTATTTGAAGTACCAGAAAATTTCAAGAAATATGAAGTGGAAGACCGAAAAATTTTGGTACGAATGCCTAAGAGAGAGGCCACGACAGGAGAAGCATATGATAACAAAGAAAAGACCAAAAAGGTTGTAGTCACCATTGAAGAAAATGAAGAGAGATGTACATACATAGGAGACGACCTAAGTAAAGAAGAGGAAGCAGAGTTGGTAGCTTTGTTAAGGGAATATAGGGATGTGTTTGCCTGGCACTATAGAGACTTGAAGGGAGTAGATCCGAAGGTTTGTTCTCATACGATCCCCATGATAGCAGATGCCAAGCCCACCAAACAGAAGCCCTACACATATAATGACACCTATGCAGCCAAAATAAAAGAAGAAATCGACAGATTGATTGAAGCCGGATTCATCTATGAAATTGAGCATACTGAATGGGTGTCCCCCATTGTAGTGGTGCCCAAGAAGAATGGAAAGTTACGTGTGTGTATTAACCTTAAAAAAGTTAATGCCGCTACGTTTAGAGATAGCTACCCACTTCCAATCACTGATCATTTATTGGAGCGTGTTGCAGGCAAGGAAGTTTATAGCTTCCTTGATGGATTTTCAGGTTACAACCAAGTAGCCATTGCCACAGAAGATCAATACAAAACGGCCTTTGCCACAGAGTGGGGAGTCTTTGCATTTCGCGTGATGCCATTTGGGCTGACTAATGCACCTGCAACCTTCCAAAGGCTCATGTGTCATGTCTTCAAAGAGTTCTTGAGAAAAAGCTTAGAAGTATATGTGGACGATTTATGTGCTCATTCCCAAGAAAGGAGATGTCATATTCCTGAGCTCAGACAAATCTTCAATAAGTGTAGACAATACCGAGTGTGTCTGAACCCAGAAAAGTGTGTGTTCATGGTACGTCAAGGTAAAATCTTAGGTCATATTGTTTCTAAGAACGGAATATCAACAGATGAGGACAAAGTAAAAGCCATAGCGGAGCTACCAAGGCCAAGGAATGTTAAAGAGGTACAAGCCTTTATGGGCCATTGTGGATATTACCGTAGGTTCATTCACATGTATGCAATCATAGCTAAACCTCTTTATGCCTTGTTGACAAATTTTGAGTGGAACGATGAATGTGAGAAGTCCTTCAATGAGTTGAAGAGACGCTTGTGCACAGCACCAATACTGACGACTCCTGATTGGAATAAGCCATTCCACGTACATGTGGATGCATCCAATTATGCAATAGGATGTGTGTTGTCACAACGAACTGGTGAAGGGAATTTAGATTTGCCTATAGCATATGCTAGCAGGCAATTGAATGTTGCTGAACGAAACTACACCACAACCGAAAGAGAAGGCTTAGGCATGGTATATGCTATAAAGAAATTTAGACACTATTTATTGGCCAACAAGTTTAAGTTCTTCACCGATCATCAAGCCTTATTATACTTGGTCAATAAACCTTGCAATACTGGACGCTTAGTAAGATGGTTCCTCTTACTAATGGAATATGACTTTGAAGTGGTTGTTAGGCAAGGTAAGACCCACCTCAGAGCGGATCACCTTTCTCGCATCACTTCAGGAGAGCCACCGCAAGGAGTGTCAGATGAATTGCCCGATGCTTATCTGTTCAATCTAGAAGTTGTTCCTAAATGGGCAAATAAGTTGGTATCAGTCCTAACCTTTGGACCCGCAAATAAAAAGGTGAAGACGGACAGGGATGAAATTGTGCGGTCACAAAGCTATCAAATATTGGCAGGAAGCATGTATAAACAAGACACGGAAGGTGTTCTAGCTTGTTGTGTCGAGGATGATGAGCATAGTAGTTGGTTGCAACAAGCCCATGAAGGATTTCTAGGGAATCACTATTCTAAACAACGAACACTGCAAAATCTAAAACGTTTAGGAGTGTATTGGCCCAGTATGGATAAAGAAATTCATGAGTGGATAAAGAATTGTCCAATGTGCAAAGAGCGGACCCCAGTGGAGCATGCTACCCTTTATCACGTGTCGTTAATTCCTGACTGGAGTGCTTCATTGGTAGAATTCATGAGATCGAGAACATCCCCCAAGGGGGCAAGTCTAGCAAGAAAACGAAGTATAGAGCAGGAGGCTAAAGACTATGCCTTAGTAGGTGATAACCTATACCGAAGAGGCAAAGATGGCTATTTAAGATTGTGCGTTCATGAATCAGATTATTTGAGAGTCTTAGAAACTGCACATAGCAGTGTGGCAGGTGGACATTTTGGTCTTGATCGGGTAATTAAGACTATTCTATTCTCAGGACTTTGGTGGCCCACTCTTCATATGGATGCACATACCTATGTGAAGAAATGTGACACATGCCAACTCACACAATATCTGATTAGAAAAGATGAGATGCCTTTGAGACCAATGATGGGAGGACGTGCATTTTCGAAGTGGGGCATAGACTTTGTAGGTCCTATTAACCCCCCAGCCAGAAACTCCCATGCCGAGTACATTATTGTAGCCACGGATTATCTCACAAAGTGGGTAGAAGTCAAAGCCACAACAAAGAACGATGCTCAAACTACAGCTAAGTTCTTATTTGAGAATGTGTTCACTAGATACGGATTACCAATAGAGTTGGTTAGTGATAGAGGTACGCACTTCTTGAATGAGGTCATAGAACATCTCCTTCAAGAATTCATGGTGATACACAAGAAGTCTACCCCTTATCACCCACAAGCTAACGGACAAGCTGAGAGCACGAATAAGATCCTATGTAACGTATTGACAAAACTCGTAAATAACAAACGCTCTGATTGGGACAAACAACTTCATCATGCTGTTTGGGCCTACCGAGTTGCTTATAAAACGGTACTCAATGCCACCCCATTTCAGATGGTCTTCGGACAAAATGCTGTGCTACCATTGGAATTCCTAATCCCAACTTTAAAAGTAGCACAAGAGCATGATTGGAACGGACACGAGTTATCCTCTAGGATCTTTGATTTAGAATGCTTAGGTGAGACAAGGCTACGAGCAGCGGCAGGCATCTATGCTGCAAAGAAAAGGCAAAAAGCATACTTTGATGCACATATCAAGGATAAAGGCTTGAAAGAGGGAGACCTAGTGTTGGTTTATACACTAAAGCAACATGCCCGTAAATTGGAAAAAAGAGGATATGGACCCATGATCATTAATAGAATTTCCACTAGCGGTGCAGTTCAATTGGCCACACTAGAAGGCGATGTCTTACCAAACTATATCAGTGGTTGTCGATTCAAGCTATATCAAGAACCTCTTACAGAGGAAATGCTAATGAGACTCAACACTGCTAAGAAGCGAAAAGAAGAGGAGTTAAGGGTTAGAGAAGAAGCACAAGCGGAGGCGAGAGAGCGCATCAGAAGAAATAAGTTACGACGATTAGGCCTAGAGATCAACACAAAAGCTCCAAAATATCACATGGACATGTGCCAAAAATCGGACCTAACTGCTTCTCAAATAATTGATCGACGTCCATTTGTGAGCATAGCGGTAGGGCAAGGGAAGAATGCAAAGACTGTGAGAGCATTAATTGACTCAGGTGCAGCAACTAGTGCAGTTAGACTTTCATACTGCCAAGACCTGCAATTGGACATCAAGCCCATAGAAGCCTATCTCATAGGATTGGGAGGTGTGGAAACCCCTTGTTTAGGCGAGGTGGAACTTCCCATCTACCTTCAAGATGTTCCAATAAAAGTCAAAATGCTAGTGTGTCATGATGCGGACCTTACAGAGCCACTTGTCCTAGGTCAAGATTGGATCTATGACCATGCAGTCAACTTGAACCTAAGAAGTCAACTTCTTCAAGTTTGGGTCCATGAACAATGCATTACATTAGAATTAGGAAAGTGCATGCTCACAAATCCAAAGGTCACACATTCTCTTAGTTCTCCTGAAACTAATCTTCATAAAGAAAATTTTGTGTGTGTCACCGACCCTATGACGCACAAAGACTCAATCATGAAAGCCAAAGCTCAAAGGCCAGCACACCTCCCTTCTTCTTCACATGCTAATGCAAGTGTAACCCAACCAAGGAGGCCAGCAAAAATGACATCTGCTATATCAACTCGACAGACAGAATTCAAGAAGAAAGAAGTTATGGGCATGAAGCAGATCTGGGTAAAGAAAGGAGTGCAACCATCGATGTTGCCTCAAAGATTCCCACCCAACCAGATCGACCATGGAAAAAAAAGGACCAAGCACCTACGACAGGCTCAAGCACGAAGAATCCAACAAATTTGGGTACCAAAGCTATCAAAGAAGGCCGACCACAATCATGTACAAATTTGGATGCCTAAAAAATTAACTACAGCTCAACACGGGCGATTACAGATGTGGGTACCCAAGAAGCTCTTACATACACAACGGCCTATGCTCCCCACCATGCGAAAGGCCTCAACAAAGAAGCCAAGGAAAGCAAAGGGTAAGAACAGAGCACAAAGACCAAAGGAAGCTAAACTCAACCCTTCTACAAAAAAAGGTAGGCATTCACCCAGGATATGGGTTTGGAAGCCAAAAGCACAAGCAACATCCACAGAACCAAGGGGCCAACCACACTGGATACCAAAGTTTGGACAGCATCCAAAGAAGAACTGGCCTGAGGTGATCTCTACAGGGCCAAATACTATTCGGAAATGGGTTCCCATTAGGAGGATTACATCATTTCGAGATCCAATCGACACCTCCAAACAAAGAATGCATCAACTATGCGAGTAACATCGAAAGCCTCGACTTGCAGCAACCATGTGCCTTTGGCATAACCTTGTCTTTTGCACCATTCAGGTCATGCATTTCCAAAGTATGCATCAATATAGGGCCACCTTACATGGCCATGCATAGACACAATTGAGAAATCCCAGGCACATGAGACACAACACAATTTTCACATGCAAAATATGTTATTGATACTAATATCTTTCTTCTTGTTTGATGCCATCGTGTGCATAAAAATAAAATATTAAAAAAAAAAAAAGGGCAAAGAAGAGGACTGTGCTTGAAAATGCTCATCAGTGAACTTTCAGCAAGGACATCCATCAACAAATGGACAAGCCGATGGTCAAACACCATGATGGAATACAACACGAAGAGATGAAGATCAACGGACCCTTCACCATGGTAAGACGTGTATGCTTCAACAACACTATAACCATGATCGATTAGGAAACCTCTTCGTCAGCATACCCTTGAGCACTTAGCTCAAGACCCAATCTCTTGCACCATACTTCTTGCCATGCATTTTCCAAGTACGCATACGTAGGGCCACATTACAAGGCCTTGCACAAGGCACATATTTTGTTCAACCCACACACTAAAGCACTTACCCATCATCATTTCTGGGTTACAAGTACTGGGCATGAAAACACGGAACCCCATCTTTGGACGAACCAGCGGACATCACGGTGACAACAACAAGAGTAGAAGCAATGCACCATGAGAGTTACTCATAATCCACAGTGATAACCCCTTTTGAGTAGCTCACAATTTTTGAAAGCTCACAAAGACAGTAGCAAGCTGGAATACAAGGAAGAAGTCCATGCAAAGGCAGCAATGACAAAGTGAAGAACCAGACAAATGACCAAGCTGCATTGGAACGATGGACCGGTGCTGTTGACACATGAAGGGCACTACCTCTCAATGTACTACATGGAACAACCACTACAACAAGGGTCTGTCAGGGACGACAGACTCAAGAGGGGGGGGAGTGTTGCAGCTCAAGATCAAGGACAACGCATGGAAGCGCATCAAGGAAGTGAACACATGAGAAGAAGAAGCAAGTAGGGAGCTCCAAGATTCACATGTCAAATTTTCAGAAGAAATCCCTATAAAAATAGTGATTTTTATCACTAAATATCATTGTAAATACCATTTTCTATTTTTACAGCTCCATTTTGTTCAAGCCAAGGAGTCCTTGAGCTTGAGGAGTATTAGATGTATCATACTACCAATTTTCATAATTTTTAGATTCCGTTTGAGCCCCCAAATAAGCCCTAGAACCTAATTTTTAACTAGGCCGGACACTAGGTCTGGACAGGGCCAAAACCACTCAAAAACTATAAAAAGGGCTGGAGAGCTCATTTTTGGGGGCTAGCTTGTTGTAGATTTCAGCTTTGTAAGAGAGCTCTTTGGTAATTGAAGCTTTCCATTGTTCCACTCTTTGCTCTTACCTTGTGCGCGTGTGTGTGTATGTGTGTGCATGCTTGTGTGCTTTCACTCACGCACTTGTACACTTCACTTGCTCTTGGTCTTCATACCGGTCCTCATGTCTCCACGGATTGACATTTATGAGGTGTACCTCCTCACGTTGGTACTCACCATTGTGCTAGAGTGTCATCCACTTATAAAAGATGAGATGCCTTTGAGGCCAATGATGGGAGGGCGTGCATTTTCGAAGTGGGGCATAGACTTCATAGGTCCTATTAACCCCCCAGCTAGAAACTCCCATGCAGAGTATATTATTGTCGCCACAGATTACCTTACAAAGTGGGTAGAATTGAAAGCCACAACAAAAAATGATGCTCAGACTATGGCTAAGTTCTTATTGGAGAATGTGTTCACGAGATATGGGCTACCAATAGAGTTAGTGAGTGATAGAGGCACACACTTCTTGAATGAGGTCATTGAAAATCTTCTCCAAGAATTCTTGGTGATACATAAGAAGTCTGCCCCTTATCACCCATAAGCTAACGGACAAGTCGAGAGCACAAATAAGATCCTATGTAACGTCTTGATTAAACTGGTAAATAATAAATGCTCTGATTGGAACAAACAGCTTCATCATGCTGTTTGGGCTTACAGAGTTGCCTACAAAACGGTACTCAATGCCACCTCATTTCAGATGGTCTTTGGACAGAATGCGGTGCTACCATTGGATTTCTTAATCCCGACATTAAAGGTAGCACAAGAGCATGAGTGGAATGGACATGAGTTGTCCTCCAGGATATTTGATCTAGAACGCTTAGGTGAGACGAGGCTACGAGCGGCAGCAGGCATCTATGCTGCAAAGAAAAGACAAAAGGCATACTTCGATGCACACATCAAGGACAAGGGATTAAAAGAGGGAGACTTAATGTTGGTTTACACACTAAAGCAACATGCCCGTAAGTTGGAAAAAAGAGGATACGGACCCATGATCATTAATAGAATTTCCACTAGCGGTGCAGTTCAGTTGGCCACTCTAGAAGGAGATATCTTTCCAAACTATATTAGTGGACATAGAGTCAAGCTATACCAAGAACCTCTTAGAGAGGATATGCTTACGAGACTCAACACTACTAAGAAGCGAAAAAAAGAGGAGTTAAGGGTGAGGGAAGAAGCACAGGTAGAGGCCAAAGAGCGTATTAGGCGAAATAAGTTAAGGCGACTAGGCCTAGATGTCAACTCAAAAGCCCCAAAATATCACATGGATATGTGGCAAAAATCAAGCATAATTACTTCTCAAGTCAGTGACCGATGTCAATTCAAAAGCCCCAAAATATCACATGGATATGTGCCAAAAATCAAGCATAATTACGTCTCAAGTCATTGACCGATGTCAACTCAAAAGCCCCAAAATATCACATGGATATGTGCCAAAAATCAAGCATAATTACTTCTCAAGTCATTGACCGATGTAGACTATCCTACTGCCAAGACTTGCAGTTGAACATCAATCCCATAGAAGCTTATCTCATAGGATTGGGAGGTGTGGAAACCCCTTGTTTGGGTGAGGTGGAACTTCCCATCTACCTTCAAGATGTTCCAATGAAAGTCAAAGCGCTAGTGTGTCAAGATGAGAACCTTACAGAACCACTTGTCTTGGGTCAAGATTGGATATATGACCATGCTGTTAACTTAAACCTAAGAAGTCAAATCCTTCAAGTTTGGTTACAAGAACAATGCATTACAATAGAATTAGAGAACTGCATGCTCACAAATCCAGATGTCCCACATTCTCTTAGTTCTTCTAAGACTAATCATATGGAAGAAGATGTTGTATGTGTCAAAAGCTCTATGATGCAGAAGGAGGCAATCGTGGAAGAACAGGTTCAAAGGCAGGTGGATTTTTCTTCTTCTCCAAAGACTCAGGTGGCCACAGTAGTTCCACCACAAAGACAAACACAACTATTCACGACAACGGCTAAATCAAATAGAAAGAAACCACTCAACAAGAAAGTAGTTTCGAGCATGAAGCAGATCTGGGTGCGCAAAGGAGAGCAACCACCAACATTTTCCCCACAAATCCCATCCCGGCAAGCCCACTAGGTTAGCAGACAAACAAAGAAGCTAGGGGAAGCTCAACCACAAGGTATCCAACAAATTTGGGTGCCTAAGAAATTAGTTGGAGCTCAACAAGGGCGATTACACATGTGGGTACCCAAGAAGCTGTTATGTGCGCAACAACCTATGCTCTCCCATACGCAAAAAGTCTCAACAAAGAAGCCAAGGTGATGCAAAGGTCAGAACCAAACACCAAGAACAAAAGTAGATCAACGAACCTCTTCAACACGAGTTGAGCGACCAACCATAGAGGTATGGGTTTGGAAGCCAAAAGTACAAGTAGCCTTCACCGAACCAATGTGCCAACCACACTGGATACCAAAGTTCAGAAAGCATCCAAAGATGAAGACACCTGAAGTGATCTCTACCATGCCAAATGCTGTTCTCAAATGGATTCCAATAAGGAGGATTACATCATTTCGAGATCCAATGGATACCTCCACCAAAGCCGGCATCAACATCTACAAGCAACATTGAAAGCCTCGACGCACGAAAACCATGTGCTTCTTGCACAACCCTGTCTTTTGCACCATTCAGGTCATGCATTTCCAAAGTATGCATTAATATAGGGCCACATTACATGGCCGTGCATAGACACATTTGAGAGTCCCATGCACAAGAGCACATTGACATATGTCCACTCGTTGTACTGATACTAATGTTTGTCTTCTTGTTTTGTGGCATTGTTCCTCTTAAAAAAAAAAAAAGAAGAAAGAAAAGAGAGAGAAAAAAAAATGAAAATTGTTCCAAGGTTTGGCTCATGGAACATGAATGAGTCATGCTTAATTGAAGGTGGAACTGTTGATTACTGGACATTTATCAGTTTAGATAGCAGTGTGTCTCGGCTAGCAGATGATATTATTGCTGCCTTATCTAGTAGATGTCACGAACTTGGTGTGAACTGAAAGACAATAGTTACGCAATATAACACAGGAGCAATAGCAGAGAAGATAACAGATATAGGAGAATCTCAACAATTTTCTACTAGCAGCAAGTACAAAGATGATGGCGTTGTCCACCCGTGCGCTCTCAAGGTAGAGCTTAAATGGTGATCTAGACAACTCTAGATAGGGAGATACAAGGTAGAGGTATGCTGGCTCAACTCGGTATCTTAGGAAGTGCAGAAGTCATGTATATATAGGATCATGGGTGGCCTGCCATGGACGGCTATACATGGGCGGTAGAGCGTGGGCGGCCACCGCCCGCGTAATTGCCATACACGGCTTAGACTGGTTGAACCGACCTAACAAATATAAATGATTTCTGACTCCGACAGGGAATATTCCATGGAATATTCCCTTTACCGTCGCGCCGGGGGCGCTGCCCCCGGACCCCCACCAGGGGGCCCGCTGGCCCCCTGGGACCCCCCAGCCAGGGGGCCCGCTGGCCCCCTTGGACCCCCCAGCCGGGGCTGCTCACCGCTGCCCCGGACCCCACAATTGGGGACCCTGGTAACTCCCTTTCCTTATAATATCTTACATGGTCCAATATGACCTTCATCCAACATTCAAGTTGGGATTCCCATCAATTGGGTAATGCACGCTTGGCTTCTCCTCATAAAGGGGGCCTTACAAAATGTGCATACAATCATGAGGGGTAGACATTGATCATATACTAACACCCCCCCTCAATGTTTACCGATGATAAATCAAGTAGGTCTCGGTCCTATGCCCATCTGTTGAAGATGCTTGTTGAGCTGCTCTCTTCCAAGTGCTTTAGTGAATATGTCAGCACAATTTGCCTCTGTTGGGCAATATTCTAGCTCCACAATTTCATCTTCAATTAGCTCACGAATGTAATGGTACTGTACTTCTATGTGCTTGGTGCGAGCATGAAATACTGGGTTCTTTGCAATAGCCATACAACTTTGATTATCACACTTGAGTACAATTGGCATATTTGATGGAAAGCCTATATCTGCAAGAATTCTCCTTAACCAGACTGCCTCACAAGAAGCAAAACAAGCTGCTTTGTACTCTGCTTCAGTGGAGGAGAGTGCGAGAGTTGGTTGCTTCCTACTTACCCAAGAAAATATTCCTGAACCAAGTGAGAAACAATATCCAGAAACTGATTTTCTAGAATCACAATCTCCAGCCCAATCTGAATCACAATATCCTTGGAGTGTATCACCTATGGTATACAAAATACCAAAATCCAAGGTTCCTGCAATGTACCTTAGAATTCGCATTCCAGCATTCCAGTGACTCTCCTTAGGTTTGTTGGAAAACCTGCTTAACACTCCAACAGCATAGCAAATGTCTGGTCTAGTGTTGCACAGAAAAATAAGACTTCCAACGAGCTTCCTATACTTCTTAGCATCTACATCAGGCATGTTATCATCCATAGATAGCTTATGATTTACCTCCATAGGTGTGCTAGTTGGTTTGCAGTCCATCATTCCAAATGCCTTGAGAATTTCTTTGGAATATTTTTGTTGTGAGATGAAAATGCCATCCTTCCTTTGCCATACTTCAATTCCCAGACAAAAATGGAGTAGACCTAAGTCTGTCATTTCAAACTCAGTTCCCAAGCTGATCCGAGTTTGATTGATGAGTTCCTGATGATCTCCTGTAATGATCAAATCATCTACATATACAATGACAACAACTAGCTTGCTATCCCTTTTCGTTACATACAGGTTAGCATCAGAAGTACTTCTTTCAAAACCCATATTTTTGAAAAAATGATCTATTCGTTGGTACCAAGCCCGTGGAGCTTGCTTAAGTCCATACAAAGCTTTCTTCAACCTGCAAACTTTATTTTCTGAATTGGGCACCTCAAAACCTGGTGGTTGAGATACATATACCTCCTCCTTGAGGTGACCATTCAAAAATGCAGATTTGACATCCATCTGGAAAATAGGCCAAGACTTTTGTGCAGCTACTGCAAGTACCGTCCGAATAGTTGTCATGCGTGCTGTTGGTGCAAAAGTTTCTTGAACATCAAATCCTTCAATCTGTGAAAAACCCTGTGCAACTAATCGTGCCTTATACTTTTCTAATGTTCCATCAGCTTTATACTTAGCTTTCCAAATCCATTTAGTACCTATTACCTTCTTCTTTGGCGGCAAGTCGACTAGATCCCATGTATCATTTTTGAGTATACTATCATACTCAGACTGCATTGCCGCTCTCCAATCTGGATCATCAAGGGCTTCTTCAATGGTGGTAGGTTCCTTTATCGAACCCATGATATCTGCCATTAGAGCCATGTTAACAATGTGTTCTGAGGCTCTCCTTTGCTCCTCTATTCTCTTTGATCTTCGTAATCCATCCGATGATGATTCTGGTACATCTACATGTGGATTGTGATCATCAAAGAGCTGTTGTGCCCACTTCGGTAGTGGCTTACGCTGTGCAGCTACAACTGGTTGGCTTTTTATTGAGGAAATTTCTCCATTAGATGTTTCCTCCTCCTCAACTTTAACCTGTCTTTTGATAGGCACAAGGTGAGATATTTCTCCGCTTGATGAGATAGTAGATTTACCTTTATCTTCTACTAAGTGTGGTCGTTCATCAAACACCACATCTCGGCTGACAAAAATCTTCCTTGCCTCAGGATCCCATAACCTGTATGCTTTAGACTCTTCACTATATCCTAGGAAGACACACTTTTTGCTTTTTGAATCCAACTTTGATCTTGTTGAATCAGGAATATGTGCATAACAGAAACAACCAAAAATTCTGAAATGCAAAACTGAAGGCTTTTTACCAGAATATGCTTCTTGAGGAGTCATCCCCTTTAAAGCTTTTGTGTAGCTTCGATTGAGGATGTAGACTGCTGTATTGACTGCTTCTGCCCAGAATGAATCAGGCATGTCTTGAGCCTTCAACATACAACGAGCCATTTCAACTACTGTCCTGTTCCTGCGCTCAACAACGCCATTTTGTTGGGGTGTATGAGCTGTGGTAAGTTGCCTTTTCACACCATGCTCCTTACAGTAATTGTTGAATTCTGTTGACAAGAATTCACCTCCTCTATCTGTTCTAAATTTCTTCAGTTTCCTTCCTGATTCATTTTCTACATACTTATGCCACGTTTTAAATTTTTCAAAAGCATCAGCCTTCTCTCGAATGAAATAAACCCACATCTTTCTACTATAATCGTCGACTAACAGCAAGAAGTAGAAAGATCCTCCTAAAGCAGGTGTAGACATTTTACCGCAGAGATCAGCATGTACCAACTCTAGAGGAGCTTGAGATCGATTGCTAGTCTCTCTTGGAAATGCCTTTCGTTGTTGCTTGCCCATCATACAAGCTTCACAAGGTTCCTGCAACTCTGAAAATGCAGGCATATGAGCAACCATCCCTGTTCGTTGCATCTCCTTCAAAACTGCAAATCCGAGATGCCCAAATCGTCGGTGCCATAACCTGCTTACATCTTTATCTTCTGTAGCAGTTAAAGCACTTAACTCATACAAGTTATCCCGTCGTATGCCTTTACCTACAACATTACCTGATGAATCCATGATTTCCGCACCACTCTTATTGAAGTGAACTTCGAGTCCACGATCTGTTATTGCAGAAACTGACAACAAATTTCTTTTGAGTGTAGGTACATAGAGAACATCGGATAACTTTTTCTCAACACCTGGAGAAGTGATAAAAGAGATGGTTCCAGTTCCTTCAGCTGGACACTTGGAGTCATTTCCCACCACTACATTGATGGATTCCCGCAGAGGCACTAGGGAACTATACCAATCCTTTTTACTAGTCATATGGCGAGAAGCTCCACTATCTAAAATCCATGGCTCATCAACACGAGCTTGAGCAGATGAACATACCTCTTCAATAGCTACCCAAAGTTCCAACTCTGTGTTGTTTGCAGACTCTTTGTTCTTCCATGATGATTTTACAGTCCCATTCCGTTCATCAGCTTGCTTCTTTCTGCAATCCTTGATGGCATGGCCTTTCCTTTCACAATAGAAGCAACTTCCTGTGAACTTTTTCTTCTTTGGCTTCTTCTTTGATCCCTCTGAAGAGCCTTTACCTTTTGCATTTGCTGAGAATGCAGCATCAGTTGTACTTTGCCGATTCTTCAGCCGCATCTCTTCTTCTAAAAGCATGGCACAAAACTCTTCAAATGTAAGAGGAGTTGGCCTTACCTGAGTGTTAAGGGCTGTTACTAATCCATCATACTTTGCTGGAAGAACACGTACAGATCTTCGAGCTAGCTCTTCTGGTGTTATAACAACACCAACTGCAGCCAATTGATCTTGAAGATGCTTTATCCGTTTGATAAAATCTTCAGCCTTTTCAGAATCAGAATGCTTTTCATTTGCCAACTGATTTTCTAAATTCTGTATCCTAGTGTGGTTCTTGGTCTCATATTGTCGAGCCAATATGCCCCAAGCCTCATGTGCTTTAGTAGTATGTTGAACTAAAGTAAGCACAGAATCACTTACACTAGTGACAATCGCACATAATGCATCAGCATTCCGCCTCTTCCAAGCTCGTAGAAGATCTGGATCTGGCTGAATCATCAATCTTGAATTTGCTGGATCTTCAACTGGTATAGGCTCTGGATCCAATCCCATCGGTCCCATGACAGTGTCAAGTAATTCATAGGAGTCCAAAATTGCAGAAATTTTGAACTTCCAGAGTGTATAATTGGTTCCATCCAGCTTCCCTTCAGTGAATGCAGGTGGACGAATTCGAATAGGTGCAGCATTAACATTAGCTGAAGCACCAAGACTACTATTCGACGATGAAGCCATCATGTAATCACTCGAATAATCTACTGATATTCTAGTCTGCTAGTAGGCTAAAATAATGATACTTCTCAAGCTATTCGAACCTTACAGCTCTGATACCATGAAAGACAATAGTTACGCAATATAACACAGGAGCAATAGCAGAGAAGATAACAGATATAGGAGAATCTCAACAATTTTCTACTAGCAGCAAGTACAAAGATGATGGCGTTGTCCACCCGTGCGCTCTCAAGGTAGAGCTTAAATGGTGATCTAGACAACTCTAGATAGGGAGATACAAGGTAGAGGTATGCTGGCTCAACTCGGTATCTTAGGAAGTGCAGAAGTCATGTATATATAGGATCATGGGTGGCCTGCCATGGACGGCTATACATGGGCGGTAGAGCGTGGGCGGCCACCGCCCGCGTAATTGCCATACACGGCTTAGACTGGTTGAACCGACCTAACAAATATAAATGATTTCTGACTCCGACAGGGAATATTCCATGGAATATTCCCTTTACCGTCGCGCCGGGGGCGCTGCCCCCGGACCCCCACCAGGGGGCCCGCTGGCCCCCTGGGACCCCCCAGCCAGGGGGCCCGCTGGCCCCCTTGGACCCCCCAGCCGGGGCTGCTCACCGCTGCCCCGGACCCCACAATTGGGGACCCTGGTAACTCCCTTTCCTTATAATATCTTACATGGTCCAATATGACCTTCATCCAACATTCAAGTTGGGATTCCCATCAATTGGGTAATGCACGCTTGGCTTCTCCTCATAAAGGGGGCCTTACAAAATGTGCATACAATCATGAGGGGTAGACATTGATCATATACTAACATGAACATGGCATGTACAACTATGGTTTTCTCGTACCATGGCAGGAGTGAAGAGCTTGAAGGTCCGCAACTCGAGTGATGCTTAACTACTTCATGTACGAGAGCATCCAGGGAGATATATGCATGGGGTTGTTCTTGTACCCTGCAAATCTTTGTATGCATACTGGATGAGAAGACTCCTGCGTATGGTGAGCTAAAGAGAATATGTGAAACCAAGCTTGGTGTAGTTACCCAATGTTGTTTGCCAAGGAATATAAAGAAATCCAATTCTCAGTAGTCGGGCAAATGTTGCTTTGAAAAGAGGAGACAAGACCAGGTACTCATAAAACTTTCATCAGTGGACCATCAACACGGACATTCATCGACAATGTTCCATCACAAATGCCGGCTGTACAACACGAAGAGATAAACATCAATCGAACCTTCACCATGGTAAGTATCTATACTTTGGAAACATCATAACCATGATAGCTTAGGAAACCTCTTCGTCGGCATACCCTTGAGCACTTAGCTCAAGACCCCCAATTTTTTGCACCATACTTCCTCCAATGCATTTTCCAAGTAAGCATGCATAGGGCTACATTACAAGGCCGTGCACAAGGCACATATTTTCCTTAACCCATGCACGAACACACTTACCCATCATCCATTATGGGTTATGAGTACTTGGCATGACTACTATGAACATCATCTTTGGACGATTTGAGGTCATCAATGGAGACTCACAACGACACAGTCACACTGGAATCCAAGGTAGAAGCACCTACCAAGGGACTACAACCTGCAAAGGCTCGCATTGATAAATGAAGAACCGGACAACCAACCCTTCCACATTTGGAAGATAGACAGCTCTGGTTCCTACCAAATGGACACTACCTCTCACAACACTACCTGGAACAACCATAACAACACGGGTCTGTCAGGGACGACAGACTCGAGAGGGGGGGAGTGTTGAAGCTCAAAGTCAAGGACAAAGCATGGAAACACATTGAAAAGGTGGACACACAAGGAAAGGGAGCACATAGGGAGCTCCAAGAAGTGTATGTCAAATTTTCACAAGAATTCCCTACAAAAATAGTGACTTTCATCACTAAAACCATTGTAAATACCATTTTCTATTTTTGTAGCTCCATTTTGTGCAAGCCGAGGAGTCCTCGAGCTTTAGGAGTCTTAGAAGTATCATCCTACCAATTTTCATAATTTTTAGACTTCGTTTGAGCCCTCAAATAAGCCCTGGAACCTATTTTTTAACTAGGCCGGACACTAGGTCTGGATAGGGCCAAAACTAGTCAAAAGACTATAAAAAGAGCTAGAGATCTCATTTTTGAGGTTAGCTTGTTAGAGAATAGAGCTTTTGTAAGAGAACGCTTTTGCAATCTAAGTCCTTCTATTGTTCCTCTCTTTGATCTTACCTTGTGGGCGTGTGTGTATGTGTGTGCATGTTTGTGTGCTTTCACTCACGCACTTGTGCCTTCACTTGCTCTTGGTCTTCATACCGGTCCTCACGTCTCCGCGGATTGACAAGTAAAGGAGGTGGTGCTTACGCTTGAGCTACAGGCTAACTTGTGAAAGCGACGTGCGCTACTTTGTACCCTTTCATATAGAGCATGCCCAAGTGCCTTTTTTAGAGGCCATTGGATCATTCCACCTTGTCCAAGCCTACTTCCTAGGCTCTGATACCAATGTAAGAAATTGAACTCACAACCTCTTGGATAGGAATGTGATGGGCTAACCACTTGCCCCAAAAGCCATGGTTGATGATTACTTCCTAATCCTCTCTCTTAAGGTGTAGTTCAACCATCTCCTATCTGTCAAGGATGTGGTTCAACCATCTCCTACCTATCACTTTATTACACTATGCGCAAGTGAGGACCTCAACGATCAAGGAAGATAGAGGTTCCGGGTACTTCCTGGGAGGTCACCCATCCTAGTACTCCCCCTGAGCTCGCTTAATAGTGAAAATCTCTTGCCACTAAGATACACTCTTGTGGTGTCTGAAGAAGGGGAAAGACTAAGGTTAACATTACCTTGAACATGTTTTGGTCCCTCAAACCTTCATTGTTTGCTTTCAAAGCCTCTTTTTGAAGCATTTTTGGGGTGTCTTTTGGAGTCATTTTGGAGTACTTTCGCACAGATTTCTCTTCACACAGGTCCAAGAACATCAAGAAGAGTGTTCTTTGTACTTCTTTGACAATAAGTATCAACCTTTGGGGCTGTGTTTTCATCCACACTCGTAAAACTACAGGTTTCTCGAAAGGTTTTTTTAGTTTTCGTGGGAGCAGCCACTACAAATTTATGCAAGTTTTTGAACCTAAAACATCAGAGTTGACAGACACTTGCAGGTGTTGTTGGCTAGTTTTTGGGGTTGGGCATTCATCATTTTAATGTCATTTTAATGTCATTTTACTGTATATATTGAGCACATACACACCATGTATGCTTCTATGGATACCACTTATGTACATCCATGTGGTCATTGATATAGCGGTTATGTTTTTCGCATAAAGCCTTTTATGTTTGATAAAAGGGTCATGGTGAGGTTTTCTTCATTGGGAGACACCCAGATGTCGGGATCTCTTCAATGATGCAGGTGGGAGACTTACCCAGCCTCACCATAGGAGATGTATGATAGTTGTTCATAGGTGCTCGCTAAGCCTAGTTGGCTTCTATTGGGTAGCTGATTATATGCAGTGGAGTCAGTGATTCACTATGTAGGTAAACATGTCAGTACTTGTAGTTTTATGATATCTTGACATTGGACATATGCTCATTTTGCAGAGGATACTTTGGCAAAATTTTCTAGATTTTTGGTTTAGTCAACTATACAGTGGTCGATTTACTCCTTGATATACTTATTCATTGGTGTTTGGACTCCTCTAGCTCCATCATCATTCTATTCAATTCTCTACCATCATGGCATTAGAGGTCTCAGGCACATTTGTGGATTAGGTTCTAGTGCCAATGTTCGGAGGAGGAGCTATAACTTGCAAGGCAAAGACCATTTTGAGATCCAAAAATCTGATGCCACAAATTTTGCTCTATGGAAGAATCAGATTAAAGATGTGCTGATTCAAAGGAGGCAATGGAAGCCAGTAAATGGGATTTCAAAGAAGCCTCCTGACATGGATGAAGATGATTGGGATGAGTTAGATGAAATGGCCAGGTCTACCATTCGCCTGCACCTGGCAGATAATATTTACTTTATAGTGTTAGACTGTGAAAGTGTAGAGGAGCTTTGGAAAAAGTTATGCAATACATATGAAAAAGAGACGATATCAAATAAAGTGTATTTGATGAGAAAATTATATGACCTTCACATGAAGGACATAGATAGTGTTGCTGCTCATCTAAATGAGTTTGATGCTATATTCTCTCAATTACAAGCTCAGAAAATGGATATGGATAATGAAATGAAAGCAATATTGTTGTTATGCACCCTGCCATTATCATGGGATACGTTTTGCACAGCTATTAGAAATAGTGCACCTGGTGGTAAACGTGTCTATGATGACATATGTGGAGCACTCTTGAGTGAGGAGATTCGTAGAAAATCTATGGTTGGCATTCAGAGTGGAGATGCATATAATGTTCATGATTCTTACCAAGGAAAGAACCAGCAATGTGGCAGGAGCAAGAATAAGGAAAGAATGGTCAACGGAATAAGAGTAGAAGTAAATCAAGGAAGAGGGATATCGAATGCCATTATTGTCATAAGAAAGGACATATGAAGAAAGATTGTTATGCATTAAAGAATGCTAAAGGTAAGGGACAGAATGTTGATGGCCATGTTAAATAGTTACCTGCACCATCTACTTTGATTGTGAAGATTGAAGGAATTAATGCTATTTTTGATGATGCTGATGTGTTGACACTTGATAGTACTATGCCAACTGAGGCTCTTATGGCTGATTCTCTTTCCCACATGTGACTGCTAGATTTTGGTGCTTCTTTCCATGTAACACCACATAGAGAATGGTTCTCTAATTATGCAGCAAATTCTCTTGGTACCGTGAGACTTGGTGACTCTTACCAGTGTGACATTGTGGGGATTGGAGATGTGGTTGTGCAATCATTGATGGTTCAAAATTTACTATGCATAATGTATGCCATGTATCTCAGTTATCATGCACTTTGTTGTCAGTTGGTCAACTTGATGACCTTCGTTACAAGGTGGTCTTCTATGCTCAATCCTTTCATATATCAAAGGGCAATATGGTTATTGCAAAAGGAAGCAAAGTTGACTCACTTTATCATAGAACGAACACTTGTTAGATGTTACTGAACAACCTATGGCTTGTATTTGGCATGGTCGTTTGGGCCACATATCCCGTAGTGGAATGGAAATCTTTCTCGTTCTGGCTACTTACTTGTGTTATCTTTCTCAGATTTTTCATTGTGTGAGCATTGTCAATATGGAAAGCAAACAAAAATGTGCATAGAATGCACATTGACTCTTTAATTCAGCCTCTAGATCTCATTCATACAGATGTGTGTGGTCCTATGCCTACTAGGTCCTTAGGTGGTTCTCTTTACTTTGTCACTTTCATAGATGATGCTACTAGAAAATTCTGGGTATATCCTATCAAATCGAAGAATGAGGTATTCCCTACTTTCAAAAAATGGCTTGCTTTAGTTGAGACTGAAAAGGAACTAAGCTTAAAGCTTTACGTTTAGATAATGGGGGTGAGTATACCTCACATGAATTCAGTCTTTTTTGTCAGTCTAGAGTGATTCATAGAGAGTTTACAGCTCCTTATACCGTAGTACAGAATGCGTAGCAGAAATGATGAATAGAACTATTCAAGATAGAGTAGTTTCTATGTTGCATCATGCAAACCTCTCACAAGGCTTTTGGACAGACGTAGTATGGATTGCAGTTCATGTGATTAACCTTTCAAACTAGTATAACCAAAGGTTTGAAAGTGGAACAAGAGTTATGGACAGGGAAGCCACCATATTATGATCATCTTCGAGTTTTCGGGTGTGAACCATATGTTCATATACCCAAGAGTCTTAGACAAAAGTTGGACCATAAGTCAAAGAAATGTATTTTTCTTGGATATGGTTGAGAAGGACAATTTGGATATCGCTTATGGGATCCTGAAACATGGTCAATGATCAAAAGTAGTGATGCCATTTTCAATGAGTCTAAGATGCATAAACAACCCATTAAGGGGGTTGAAGTGAGAAGAGCGGTATTTGAGGATACTAGTCCTCCAGTTAGCATGCATAAAAATGCTGCACATAAGGACGTTCAAGAGAATGTCCGATTAGATCAGAAACCATTGAGACGCTCTACACATGTCTCACATCCACCTGATACACATATTCTAGGTCTAGATTTTGTTATGCTAAGAGATGCCGGTGAGCCTTCTTGTTAAAAGAGGCTATGCAGACAGAGGATCATGTCAAGTGGGAGCGTGCCATGAAGAGTGAGTTGGATTCTATTCACAAGAATGGTACTTGAGATTTAGTACCTTTGCCAAATGGCATGAAAGCTTTACCATGTAAATGGGTATATAAGCTGAAATTCACATCAGGTAGTTGTTGGTATTTGCAATACCGAAAGCACACATGGAAGATAGCAAGCCGATTACCCAACAAGATCGAAATGTGTGTTTTAATCGATTTTATTTTATCTAGTGTCCTTCGGATTCTTAGTGATAAGCCACAACTTCAATGCATGTTAAGCAGTACCACACAACTTCATACATAGACTGCGACTAATGCATCACAATGATATAAGATCTTCTCTCTTTGGATTCTTGTGAGAGTCCTATATAACAATTTTCAAATACTTGCATATATAGACCACATCATTTATTAGTTCATTGATATCCGCACACTTTGCCGATGCAAAGAGATATATAGCATAGCGTATATCATTCAATGATTTACTTCATAAAATATTCTGAGGGTAACGATCATTCAAGTGTCAATATCCTTTTGATTTATAAGTCAATCTCTAGTGCTACAAACTAGAAACTGCACATATCCCTGAATATATAAGATCTCAGCTAGCCTGTGTAAACCTGTAGCATTACAAATTAGCAATATGCACATATACTTGTATATATAAGCTCTCAGTCAACTTGTAAACCTGTAACTTTAATTCCTTACAAGTACACATGTATATCTCACTACATGAGTATATCTCAATACAGAGATATTATGTATACATGAATCACTTTATTCTTACAATGGCCTCCTGTAGATTTGTCACTTCATGACATCTTAATATGAGTTAGCATCATGTATTTCTGAATATGCAACAAGACATATACCGTTTTATTCCTTGCATATACGTAGAAGAAATATGTACATCTCTCTAGCACTTATTTACATCACATCACTTCATTCACTTTGTCCAAGTGACCCACGTTCTCCAAATTGCATTCATAAACAATATATACGAACATTATGCAGTCATCTCATCAATCTTTCATACAAATAAACAATCTTCTCTGTCATATTAAATCACTGTGTATGTGAAACTATCCACAAATTATGTTAGCCTGTTATATCAGAACTTTCTCGGGAACTGAAAATCAAGCACAATTACCAATCTCTATGAATCTTGTTTACTCAACAATGAAGAACTCAAAAGTTTAGTGAATAGTATGCTGATCATCATGCATGTTGCAGATTTCATATCATCAAATGGTTGGTTGCAAACTTCTTCAAAATGTGATTTACTTCTTCACAGCATCATTCAAGCAGCACTCATGTGTAAAGAGAGGGAGAGAGATAGAAAAGTGAAACATAGATATTCGACTAATGCTCAATTGATCTTGGCTTGATACATCGGAGGCTCCACAACTTATACAAAAGTGAGTGTCATCTTCATGAGAGAAGCCATGGTGCTATGGGAGCCACACATCTTCTCTCCATCTAAGTGTTTACATAGAAGCTTGTACACCTTCAGTGGGCTTCAAATTATGTTCATAAAACAAGGAGTAAATCATGGCAGTGCTTTTCTTTATGCATGAATTAATGAGATTTGATATCTACGTGATTGAAAGAACAAGATACTATTTCGTAATTCTATGCTTGAAAATAGGAAAGGAATAATTCTAAAATGCGTTCATATGCAAAATGTGAAACTAAGAGTTAGAAAAAACTTATAGAGAGTTTTCCTATAAAGATAAAATATGAGATTCATAAGTGGACACATATGAGGAGCTTCCATTGAAGCTTGCTACACTTTCAACAATAGTGCTTCTCCAAAGTATAAAGCATGACTTGTTGCAAAGGGTTTTAAGCAACAACATGGTGTTGATTTCAAGGGAATCTTCTCTCCAGTGGTCAAGATGACTACCCTATGCATGTTGCTTGGATTCGTTGCAATGGAGGACTTAGAGCTAGTCCAAATGGATGTGAAAACTACTTTCTTGCATGGAGATCTTACAGATGAGATCTATATGGAACAACCAGAGGGTTATGTAGTTCCTGGAAAGGAAATTCTAGTTTGTAAGCTCAAGAAGAGCTTGTATGGACTTAGACAGTCCCCTAGACAATGGTACCAAAATTTTTATGCTTTTATGAAGTCTCAAGGCTATTCTCGAAGCAATGAGAAGCATTGAGTCTACACAAAGAGATGCTCATATGGCAGCTTGAAATGCTTGATACTTTATTGTTGGAGTTAGATGTCTGTGGAAGCACGCAAATAGCACAAGGAAGAAGAAGAAGCTTGGAGCACAAGGCACAATACTGAATGTATTACCACTAGAATGTAAAAAGATAAGTAGCCCGTTAGGCCAATAGGCATATATACAAAACCGAGGGGAAAAACCTCCTAAAGAGGGAAAAAGGTGCCCCAATGATCCTAGTCTGTTCACACACATCACTACCTAAATATATCAACAAATCCCCCTTGGGAGTGATGCGGTGAACAAGGAGTTGGCACTCATGTATAAGGAAGTGCCAAGCTATGTGGAAATCACTCCATAAAAGGAAGTAAGCCCAAAGCTTTGCGGAAAGCTTCAAACTTCTCCCTAGGCAGAGCCTTTGTGAAAAGGTCTGCAATGTTCTCTTGCATGGGCACATATGCCAAGCTGATCTCCCCAGAAGAGAACCTCTCCCTGACATAATGATAATGCACCTCAATGTGCTTTGTGCGAGCATGGAACACAGGGTTCCTCACAACTGCCAATGCGCTCTGACTGTTAGTGAAGGTGGCAGAAGACTGACCAACACCCAAATCAGCCATAAGGCATTTGAGCCACACACATTCAACTATCGCGGTGAAAGTTGCCCTATACTCAGCCTCACAACTAGAAGTGGCCATGGTAGGCTGCTTCTTGCTCAACCAAGATATGCATGAGCTACCAAGCATGAAGCAAAAACCACTAGTGGACACACGAGTGTCATAGCAACCAGCCCAATCAGAGTCAGAAAAAGCATGCAAATCTGACGGTAGTGATCTCCCCTTGGGATAAAACAAACCAAGTAACTGGGTACCACTCAGATAGCGAAAGATGCGCTTAACCGCCTGCCAATGCTTGACTCCTGGGCAATGCATAAACCTACTCATCTGTGAGACAACAAACTGAATGTCTAGTCGAGTAATGCATAAGTAAATCAAGCATCCAACAGCCTACTGATAGAGAACAACATCAAATGCATCTCCAGCATCATGAATATTCAGTCATAAACTTGTCTCCATAGGAGTGGCAATAGGTTTAAAATCTTCAAGGCCAAAATGGTGCAATAATGTGTCAATATATTTTGTTTGACACAAAACACTAAGTGCTCACTGTGTACTTGAGCCGAGAAGACTCAAGGACTTGTGCCAACGAGACTGTACCTCAATTGCCACACAAGTACGTATAGTGGGTACTTAACACACATCTAATTGTCAATCCGATGGAACGACGTACCAAGTGTATGAAGACATGTGCACACGTGATGGAAAATGAAGTGGTCTAGCTAGCATGCATGAGAAAAGACTACTACCTCTCACACTCACTAAAATACTGAAAGTGTTTGCCGCAAGCCTCTTACAGTAGTTTTCAGAAATTCAAGGATTTCTCCCAGCTCTGAACTCCGAATATAGACAATATGGTACTCATTTCGAAGCTCTCGCCGAGACGCATCTACTGGAAGTGGTTTCACTCGATTCTGACCACTCTGCTTCAAGTTATGGCAAAAACAGTGAATGACGGGAGACACCAACATCGCGACACAACTCCTCCTAGCTCGCACACGCACTACAGCAGCTCAAAATCAAGGGGAAGGGGTAGACAACAGTCTTACACATGCATTCCAAGCATGACACACACATACAAGAGCGAAATGAAGATCAAAATCAGCATGAAAGAGGCAAACTCGAAAATCTGTAGAGCTCCTTCTTCACAATGGCAAAAAGTTTTTACAAAGAGTCACAAAGTGACTTATATACTAGTGCCCTAAGTTTGGTCCTTTCACACTAAAGATCGGCACTTTATTCACTAAAATACTAATTTCTGTACTAATTTACATGGGTAAGCTTCTAATCTTTTGTGGGGATGCATCTAGAGGACTCCTCTAGTGCATTTACAACGGAAAATATATACAAGAGTGGTTATAATACGAAAGTTATGTGTCCAAATCGGAAAAATTTTGGGGCCCTTCATTTTCTCTGCCTAGTGCTCTTCTGTGCTCTGCAACACTCTCCCCCTCTTCGTCTCTGTCGTCCCTTGACATGCTTTAGCTTTTCGTCGGCTGGTTGCTTCGTTTCTCCGCACGCATCTCTTGGTCAGTTTTGTCTGTAGTTAAACAGACATGCAGCTTTGATGGCCTGTTCTTGATTCAAGCTCTACTACACTAGAGCCTGCTGCATTTGTCTTGCCTGTTGATTTGGGTTGCCACGCACGCCACCAGTGACTAGGAATGTGATGTTCTTAGTCACCCTCTTCAACTTTTCAGCCTCTACCCCTTTCTGACTTTTGGTCCTCTGATTTGTCCTAGTTGCACACATCTGACCCTGTTGTAATGCTTTGAGCCTGTTTGCTTTTCCTTGGTGTGTGTGCCCCTGCGGGGCTCTGTGCAGCGATGGGTAATGCGCCCCTGCGGGGCTTCTTGCCGAGATATGTCTTCAAATATCATTGTTTTATTCTTTATTGAGTTGTTTTTGACTTTGATCTTCTTCTTCTTCTTTTTTTGCTTGATTCCCCTTCCACACGTCCCTCCTCCTGAACTCTGTCGTCCCCGACAGGCTTTTTGTGGCGACGTGTGTAGGTTTGGATGGCGTGTTGCTCTCTTTGATTTAGTAGATTAGCGTGACATAGCATGAACTCCTTCCATTGCTGAGACTTTACTCCGTCCTCTGGCGCCTGTCTATGATCAGCAAAGAAACTTGTTTCATAGGCCACCAGCCTTGCATTCAAATTGGAATTCATTTTAACAAAAATCTCTGAATCAATTTCAAAGAAGCCTGTAAAAAATGCTTCTTCAAAAGTCTGCATATATGTCGATGGCAAGAACATGAGACGAGAATAATATGCCATAATAGTTAGTCTGTTTGGGATAGTGGATAAATAAAAAATGAGTGCTTCCGATCCTTGAGTAATTCCGATGAAATTCAAAAATGTATATTTGGCATGTTGGAACACTTTTAGCACTGTTAGTAGCATACTGAATATTTTGTTAGTCATTTTGACGGCTAAGTCCGGGACTGAAGCGTATCTGGAAATCCAAAATTGCATTGTCTTTACCATGTATTCTTCGGTTGGTAGATAATTATGTGGCGGACTAGGTAGTAAAGGGTAGTTGAGCCACTGATTATTGATATTGCCTTGGCGCTGTCCTTCCCAAAATTGCGTCCAAGATCTTCTACGGGGTACAGGACAAAAAGATGGATTGACTTGAAGTGCATATGGTGATGCTTCCCACTGTACCCGCAACGTTGGATGCTTCTCCAAAATCTTTCGTCGCCATATTGGATCCGCCTTCTTGAACTCCTCTTGAGTGTAATTGAAAGTGTCATGCCTGAATTGAAGGTTGTGGTCCGGATCTTTATTCGTTGCAGACTTTATATAATATCGAGTTTGCTCTTTAAGTAGTCCGTATGGTACATTAAAGGGCTTCAAAATTTGTTCTAATTGTTTATTTTCTATTTGAGCTTCTTTCATGATCCTGATGATTTGATCTTCAAATTCTGTCGTAAGTTGGGACACCAGTAGTGCCCTTTCTGGTCTGCTCAGTTCTGCAATTTCCCGCGTGTTAGGTTCAATGTGAACCTCCTTTTCCTCCTTTACCGGTGAATGATATGAGGGGGAAGATAGAGGACATACCTCAGTCTCCACAGTAGCCTCTGCAGAAGTTGGAACTACTGGTGTCCCCTCTTTTCCTTTTTGTCCTAGCCATTCCTGAAGTTCCTTAATACATTCATTCTTCTGTTTGAGTTCTTCAGTGGCCTTGACAATCATATTTTTGTGTTTGAGAAGTTCTTGTACTACAATGTCCATCTGATCGGTATCTTCTTTACATTGTCGTAGATAGTCATTCTCAGCTTTCTTCCATTTGGCTCTCAAGGCAGCCGTGTCATCCATGTATCTTTTTTCCCATTCGGTAATTGTGTCTTGCTCCTTTTTGAGCTGATCTTCATACATAATCACTTTCTCTTCTAATCCCTTGATGTCCCTTTCCGGTTGGGCTTGCACTTCGACTGGCTGATCACTTAAAAGAGCGGCCATAAGTTCTTTGTTCCGTTGTCTTAACGGCTCTGCTTCATCCATGTACCCTTTAATCTGAGATTCCAGAATTTTGCTTCTTGATGCCATTCGTGCCTTTTCAGCCTCATTTGCTTGTAGTTTTTTAATGACTTCTTGGAGTTGTTCTTTTAATCGCTCATTCTCTGTCTCTAGCATGCTGTATTTGTTTTTGATTTCTTTCAGTTCAGTTTCTTTTTCTACGACCCGTTCTTTTACTGTCTCTAACTCAGTAGAGAGATTCTCACCCCACTTTTGAAGTTCGATTTTGTCCTGCATGGCTTGGTCATAATCTTCATCAGCATCAACCATAAGTTGCTGTGTATCTAGGGCAGTTCTGATCATGTCCTGCACCACGGGCTTGAGCTGAGCTATATCCACATTCAGCCATGTCTTTGGTATGCTTGGGGTTTCTCCGGTTTGTACATCTTTTCCCTTTTCGACGAGAATCGTTTCATTGTGTGGTTGTCGGATCTGTAGTTGTACTTGTTGTTCGTCTTCATCTTTATCCACATCAATAGTTTTAGTGGCACTTCCCTGAAATGTTACATCCATGGGGGATGGTTCTGCCACAACCCTTATTGGAGTAAAGGGTTCTTCATCTTGTTTTTGTTCTTCCTGAAACTCCTTCTTTGGTGTCTTCAAGTGTATTTTTCGGACAGGTGTGGCCTCCTTGATTTGGATGTTGGAGGTTTCATTAAGTTTCATACAATGCATACCTTCTTGTTCAGCATTCTTGCTTGATATACTTTGTTCCCCATGTGTGGCTTGGTTCTTCGTCATGAGGCCCCCTTGCTCTTCATTATAGTCCACGTCATTGAGTTCTGCCCATTGTCCATCATCTTTTGATTCGCTTGGAATATCGACATTTAGTAATGAGTTTTCTGGTTCTTCTTATTGCTCTGACACTGAACTAGAATTATCCAAGCCGATCTCCCGATATCTGTGGACTTTTGTGAGCTTGCCTCTCGGGTCTGTTGCTTGTTGTGACTGTTGATAGTGATGACCCTGGACCGGTAAGTTGACTTGTTCTTCTGTATATCGATGGGTTTCTTCCAGAGCATCTGTCAAGTCTTTTGCCGTTATTTCTTTCCTTCCTTCAATAGTAGTTTTGGGGAGTACATGGATCCTCTTGGTAGTTGGTGTGTCTTCTTCATGTAGCTTGGCTTCCAAGGAGTCTTTTGGTGCCTCTCATTCTAGGTTGAGAGCTTGTTTCTGCCACTTCCACAATATTTGCTCCTTTCTTTTTCTTAGGAACGGTTGCAACTTTGGCATATTGAGCCAGGACGGTTGATGATGGCATTTCTTGTAAATGTTCCCTCATTCCTAAGGCGTGGTAGATCAGGATGGTTAGTGCCACACTGCCATTTAGGAACTTTTTATTCTTCCATTGCTTCTTTGCCTCGAACAATCTCTCTTGAACATATGGAGTCAAATTGATTTGATTCCCAATTTGCTTGATGGCATGGGACAGTAATTGCACAATGATCTTTTGTGGAGCCGTGTATCTGTGCATATTTGGGAAACAGAAGTGTTGGTGGATCAATCTGACCTCATCCTCTATGTCCACTCGGTTGATGTCGGTGAAGGTTCTGGTCTTTGCACCTTTACTTTCTTCTTTCACTATTGTGACCCCATCCTTCTCCCATCCAAAGGCTTCCTTGATTAACTCATGTGTGAATTGAATAATCACCCATTCGCCTATCTTATCCATTACTCTAGCTTCCGGTACCAAAGGATCATGTAGTGCTGGCTGTAGTGTATTCATGACTTGAGTGCATCGTTGAAAATCAGGCTTATAGATTGGCAGTTCAAAATATTTATGTATGCCTGCTTTCTTCATGGTTTCTTCAACAGAAGGGAGTGTATGTTGCACTCGAAAATCCTGGGACATTATTGGAAACAGATGATCTGTGTCCATGATTTTAATCGTTGCAAGGAACAGGTAGTCCCCCGCAGGCTGGTCTTCGCGGAACCAGTGTCCCTTGGCCTTTGTGATACTCTGGGGAGGAAAATCCATCACTTCCTCTTGTACGGTTGCTTCAAAATCTTCGGAAGCCATCTGCACTTGTACGTAAAAGTGCATTAGCGTCACATAACTGTATACAATGATGTAGTGCATTGTAGTGATTATTGTCGTCGTCACTCCGTCTCCCCATTAATCCATGAGTGAGATCTCTTACCACACATTTTTTCAATTTGGTTTTTGTTGCTGAAAGAAAATAAAAGTCAGTGTAGCCGAAGCATTTATTTATATACATAGTAGGTCCATTCCTATTTAGAATGAAGCTAAGATCTACTCTTGTTTGGAGAATGTGCACCACTTAGTTTGATAAGGTACATCTTGTGCCGAATGCTTGGCCTGGTCTTGTGGCCCTATCATGCTTACTTGAGGTGCATTAAAAACTTCATGAGTGCAATGGGAAGCTTTATCTCTTCGATCCTCCGCTCCTCGTGGTTGCTTTGGTTTCCAGATCCATTTCATGAACACTAAGAGAGGTCGTTTCGTTTCCTTGATCCTTGCAGCTTCTTGTGTTCTGTTTGCTTTCTCCATTGTCCGAGTGAAATTGGCATTGCTTTTCCAGTTTCGCGGATGACTCTTATGTGTTGTTGTCTTTCGCCTTGTCTGATGTAGTACCTCTTCCTTTGTCTTTAAAGCCTGTTTAGCTGCTTGCATGAGCTTTTTGGGAATCCACATCTGATGTCGCGATCTTTGAGCTTCAAGCAAGGGCTTAGGGATCCATACGGGCACTGATTCTTCTGGTATGTACTTCTGTGAAGCTGGTTTGGTGATTCCTGTTTCCTTCTTAAGAGTGGGTGCGGACGTTTCTCGACTCTGCCTTTGATCCCTGCGTACCCACTTATATTTGGGTGGGCCTTGATATGAGTATCTGCTTGTTGGTTTCCAATAGTGCGATCTTTTGATGTTTTGAGCAGGTGTAGGAGAGCAAGTCTCCTTAACGGTTGGCTTTCCCTCAACTGCATTGGATGACTTCGACTCTACTGCCGACGTCGCTAGGATTGAAGTTTCAGCTTCTATGCGTTTGGTTTCTGAATTGTGAGCATTGTTGATACTTTCTAATGTCGTTTTCTGAACTTCCGCTGAACTTTGTATTATATTTGTTTGAATACAAGGTTTCTCTTCAAGTAAGCTGAAAATCTCCTTATGCCCTATCTTAGCCGAAATATAGCCTTGAGCTAGATGGATACACGCCTCAGTCTCAATGATCCAGTCGTGTCCTAGAATGAAATCTTCTATCAAATCTTCATCCTTGCACACTAGGACTCTCTGTTCCATTGAGGAATTTCCTAGGTGGAGGGAGACATTCGTGGTTCCAATACATTCTAGGGTGTGACCTCCAATTCCTATTAATCGAGCTTTTGTGGGATTCAAATCTAATTGCAGATCTTTTGCTATTCTCTTTCGCATGCAGCTAAGTCTTGCTCCTGAGTCTATCAATGCATCTATCAATTGGTACTCTGTGTTGCCAATCCCTAGTTTTAGGTAAGGTTGCGTTTTACACATACCCGTTGTATCATGATTTTCGACTTGGTAATTTGCCATAGGGATGGGCTCTTCTCCTTGGAGATAGCGTTCATCTCTTTGCCTCATCCATTCTTTCCGTTTCCTAATGCGCTCTAGTGCTTCTTGTCGAGCTTCCTCTCTAATTCACTCTTCCTCCTTTTTCCTATTTTGGGCACCTACCAATCGTGCTAGCATTTGATCAGTCAAGGGTTCCATGAATCGTCTCACTCTACATCCACTGATGTAGTTGGGAAGAATGTCTCTGTCTAACGTGGCGAGATTGACTGCACCACCAGTAGAGATTCGATTTATGATCAAAGGTCCGTATCCTCGTTTTTGTAACTTCTTGGCATGTTGTTTCAAGGTGTACACTAGGACTAAGTCTCCTTCTTTAAGTCCCTTGTCTTTTATATGTGCATCATAATATGCCTTTTGTCTCCGTTTAGCAGCATAAATGCCTGCTACCGTTTGCAATCTTGTCTCATGTAACTTCTCGATTTGATCTAGTTGTTGGGATAATTCATGTCCGTTCCATTCATATTGCTGGGCCACTTTCAATGTTGGCACTAAGAAGTCAATTGGCAAAATTGCATTTTGCCCATACACTAAATTGAAAGGTGTAGTTCGAATGGCCATTTTATATGCAACTCGGAATGCCCAAATTGCATGATGCAATTGTTTGTCCCAATCAGACCTTCCATTATTGACAAGTTTAGTCAATACCGTGCATAGTACTTTGTTGGAGCTCTCAGCTTGTCCATTGGCTTGGGGATGATATGGTGCTGATTTTTTATGAATCACTAAAAACTCGTTCATTAATGACTCGATTACCTCATTGAGGAAGTGCGTTCCCCGATCGCTAACAATCTCAATGGGCAAGCCAAAGCGGGTGAAGATATGCTCAAAAAGAAATTTTGCGGTAGTATGAGCATCATTCTTTCTAGTGGCTTTTGCTTCCACCCATTTAGTCAAGTAGTCAGTGGCTACTATGATGTACTCTGCATGTGATCCTTTGGCAGGTGGATTGATAGGTCCTATGAAGTCAATACCCCATTTTGTGAAGGCTTTCGCGCATATCATGGGTCTTAATGGCATGTCATCTCTCCGAATTGGGTATTTAGTTCTCTGACAAGTCTCACAACTTCGTACATACGTTTCAGCATCCATATGTAGAGTTGGCCACCACAAGCCCGCAAAGAGAATCATTTTAACAGTTCTTTCAGCCGAAAAATGAACTCCTGCAGCACCTGCATGTGCCATCTCTAATATGGGTAAATATTCTCCTTCATGCACACATAATCTGAGTTGGTTGTCTTTACCTCGCCTAAACAATTGTTTTCCCATGAGAATGTAGTCCTTGCTCATTTCCTCTAAGGATCGCTTTCTTGCTAAACTAGTTCCTAACTCATGTTCTTGAGTTTTTAAGATTTTCACTAATGTTGTACTCCAATTGGGTGCTATGGTCGAAAAAGGTAGAGACATATGATCTTCGGGAACCGTCTCTCGGCATTCTGCACAATTACTTACGTGGTCGTGAACATTCTTGGGCATGTCAGGCCAATACACTCCTAGTCTTTTCAGTTCTCGGATTGTTCCATGAGTCCCTTGGTGTGTTCTGCATTTGTTCACATGTGCTTGCTCAATTAGTTGCGTTTGTTCATCCTCATCAACACATCTGAGTAACACTCCGTTGGGTTCCTTGTAGTATACACTACCTGACACAATGTGTAAGTTCCTCGATTGAAGAATTTCTTTCTTGCTATTCCTATTGATTGAGTGTTGAGGGCCATGGGTGAGTATAGGGATCAATTTCTCTGCCCACTTTGGGCAAACTTCTAGATTGAACAAATAAGCATCTGGTAGATCGTCGGGAACTCCACTTGGTGGCTCTCCATGTGTTAGCCTAGAAAGGTGGTCTGCTCTCACATGTGTGTTCCCCTTTTTCACTATTACTTCAAAATCGAACTCCATTAGTAGTAGAAACCATCGTACCAACCTTCTCGTGTTACAAGGCTTATTGACTAAGTACAACAAAGCTTGATGGTCTATGAAGAATTTGAACTTGTTGGCTAAAAGATAATGTCTGAATTTCTTCACTGCGTATACCATTCCTAAGCCTTCTCGTTCCGTAGTGGTATAATTTCTTTCTGCTTGATTCAGTTGTCTACTCGCATAAGCAATTGGATGATCAAGCTTGCCTTCATCAGCCGGCTGGGCTAGGATACATCCAATGGCATAGTTAGAAGCGTCAACATGAATGTGAAAAGGCTTGCTCCAGTTGGGTGATTTCAGAATTGGGGCTGTACTAAGTCTCTTTTTCAACTCGGTGAATGCCTTTTCGCACTCTTCTGTCCAAGTAAATTGAGTCAAGAGACCATACAAGGGTTTTGCTATTATGGCATACATGTGAATGAACCTACGGTAGTATCCACAATGTCCCATAAAGGCTTGCACTTCCTTTGCATTCTTGGGTCTTGGTAAGTCTAATATGACTTTAATCTTGTCCTCATCCGTAGATATTCCATTTCTCGAAACTATGTGTCCTAGAATTTTCCCTTGCCTTACCATGAAGACACATTTCTCTGGGTTTAAGCAGACTCTATACTGTCTACATTTGTTGAATATCTTCCTCAACTCGGGAATGTGATCGGGTCTTTGATTGGAGTACGTGCAAAGGTCATCTACATATACTTCCATGCTTTTTTTCAGAAATTCCTTGAAAACATGACACATCAATCTCTGGAAGGTAGCTGGAGCATTAGTGAGTCCAAAGGGCATCACTCTGAATGCATACACTCCCCATTCAGTGGCAAATGCTGTCTTATGTTGATCCTCAGTCGCAATAGCTACCTGATTGTATCCGGAGAATCCATCTAGGAAACTATAGACCTCCTTACCCGCTACTCTCTCTAATAAATGGTCCGTGATGGGTAGTGGGTAGCTGTCACGTATAGTGGCTGCATTCACCTTCTTCAAATTTATGCACACTCTCAATTTTCCATTTTTCTTAGGCACTACTACTAGTGGCGATACCCACTCGGTATGTTCTATCTCATATATGACTCCTGCCGCTAATAGTTTGTTTATTTCTTCCTTAATCTTTGCTACATAGACTTCATTGTATGTATAAGGACGTTGTTTGGAGGGTTTTGCATCTGCTGTCATTGGTATTCGATGGGAACAAATAGTGGGTTCTACCCCTTTGAGATCCTTATAGGTCCATGCGAATACATCTCGGTGCTCCCGGATAAGGTATATGATTTCCTCCTCCTCTTCTTCAGACACATCTTTACCAATATATGTGCATCTTTCTTCTCCTTCCTCAACTGTCACAACAATTTTTTCGTTTGTTCCTTGTTGTCATACGCTTCTCCGTCTCGTGCCTCCCGTCGAGGCATTTGAATAGCTACTTTTCTTTCCTCCACTTCGTATTTTTTAAAGTGTTCAGGAACTTCAAAAAGATCTGGGTCCGGCCCTACCTTACTCCTGTTCTCCTCCTGCCTGTGTATTGACGTAGCAGTTTCAATTGCTAAGATCTTTGTTGGTTCCTGTTCCTTTTGGTTCTGAATAGTATTTAAGCAGCTTCCTTCGGAATCAAATTCTGGTTCCATCTCTATGCTTTCATATTCCTCTTTCCATTCTTTTTCCAGGATTTCCCCTTCTTCTACTTCTTGAAGAACAACCATATAGAAGTTTACATTATAGCCTTCCTCATCTATGCATTCATTCACCGTCAAAACTTCCTCGTTTACGCATACATCTAGAGTTGCCAAGATTTCCATCCATCCATGTGGCTCAAAGATCTCATCAGAAAAGATTTGAGGTGTGTAAGTGGGGTCCTCTACTGATCTATGGTTAGGATGTCCTATCGGCCATGGTTGCCTTTTGCTCTCTTCTCTCTTGGCTTCCTTACACATCCACAACTGGGCATCTTCATGCATCCAAGATTGATCACTTGATCCAGCACTGTGAATGGATAAGTCATCTTCTTCTCGGTGTACTGGATTCCATTGTAGTGGAGGGACATCTCGATAAGCAAATGTGTGCAAATTTATTTTGGTGGTGTTTCCTTGATGTTGCAGGTATAACGAATCTCTTCCCCAATCCTGTACTACCCGCATTTGTCTCATGAAGGGTCGTCCTAATATCATCTCGTAGTTGTTTGCTTTCTTGAATTTACAGATGGCTAGGGTGTGTTCGAATTCTACACCACAAGTGGTTAGTTTGATCCTTTCCAATATTCCTAAGGGTTTTTCTACATGACCGTCTGCTAATTGGAGTTTCATGCGTGTGGGTCATAAGGCAGGTTTTCCCCATTTTTCCCAGATTTCCTTGGTGGCAATTCCTACCCCGGCTCCCGTATCTAGAATAGCCTTGGTCATGTACCCATTGTGTGTGACTGGTAGACAAGTATTACCCTCATCCCCTTCACTAAATTCTCCCACTTTATCAACTGGAACTTGTATTGTGGAGTTATTTTCCTTCTCCTCTTCTTTCGGTCCTCCAATCTATGGCTGTGATTCTAATTGGTTTGCCATTTGCTTCCATAATTGTGGTTTAAGTCGAAGCAATTCTTCCACCGTCAATTTGCATCGTACTTTTGTTTTCTTTAATTCGGTTAGATTGTGTGAACTCTCTTCTACCTTTTCCTTTCCCTTTCCATGCACTGTGGGTGCTCATATTATTACTGACTCCCTTTCGTATTCTCCCATGTAATTAGGCAATGTTGAAATGCTTATGGTTTCCTCTCTTCCTCTGTCAAGTCTTGATACTTCTTCGTATACTTCCTCCAAGTGGGGGTGAAGTTGACAATCTTCCACATCTATTTCCTCAAAAGGAGGTGTATTATCTCCATTCTTCTTCCATTGCTCCTCTCGTATTCTGTTCCATAAGTCTTTTGGCCAATCTGCCTCTAAATCTGGGATTATTGACATCGATTCCTCTTGGGTTGTTATCTGGCCGCTTTGGTCATCTTCTTTCCTAGGTTCCTTGCTATTGGACTTTAAGCATTCTTCATACAGACTATGCGCAATCCTGGTCTCTGGTAGAATTGGGATAGGCTTTTCTAGGGTTGCTTGTGCTACTTCTATGAGTTTCCTGCATATGGTCAGTCTTTCTTTCTCTATTTCCCCTCGAGGGTAGATTTTTTCATGTTGTTCAACGTTTGGGCCCACCTTGATTCTAGCTCGGTAAGCTTTCAACCACATGTCTAAATCGTCTGGCTTTGGGTCTGCTAGAATTGATCCGGGCTTCTCCCTATCTGAGCTAGGTCGGGGTAGCTCAGGGGTCTCCTTATGATTCCCTTGTTCCTTGTGCTCATTCGGGTTTTTGGTTTGCTTTTTACTGTGTATAGTCTTATTTTTTGCCCATTTGTCCTTGAGTTTCTCTCGTCTTTCCTTCCATTTCTGAACTTTCGTGTTCCGGGGATTTTCACATGGGTCCTCAGAATCTTCCACTATCTGAATTGGAGGGCTTATTTTTTTGTTGCTTTTTTGTTTCTCTTCCGGGTACTGTTCTTTTTGTTGTTTCGTTTGGGCTCTTGTAATGGCCTTTAGTGGCACAGTGTACTCCTTATCACTTCCGGATCCTTCCATGACCTCAATCACATTGATAGGTGCAGTGTCTTGGGATTTGGCTGGGTTCTTAGGGCAATCTCTAAAAAGATGTTCCTTTCCACACTCACTGCAATACCTTCCCAAACTCTGGGTGGTGGTGGATTATAAGGTCGAGGGCATTCCCTAATGAAGTGATCCCCTCCGCATCTATAGCATGGTCCTCTCTGCACTGGTGGTCTAACGGGAGGTCTCATGGGTTGTTGTGCTTTCGGAGCCGCATACATTAAGGTGGCTGTTTCTGCTCCATACGTCTGATCATAGCCCTCATAACCATAATAAGCCGCGTCATATGTTGGTTCATATTCCATGATGTTGGCTTCATATGGATAGTACTCCCTTGGTGGAGGTTCATACCCTGGGTTGGTTGATTCCACATTGGTCATTATTGATGCTGGTACTATGGCTCTCTCTAAGTTTTCTTCTGGTTGAGCATACTTCACTGGTACTACTTGTTGAGGTTGTGATAGCTGGGGTCCCAGTACTGGTTGTGGTGGTGGGTACGGTACTTGCTCATATTGTCTTGGTGCTCCTACTGGTGTTGGATAAGGATTGTATCTAGGCATCTCCCTACCAGGCTCTCTCGGTGGATATCCATATGGTCGGTATTGAGGTGGTTGGATAGGCCGTGCTTGCCTATTGAAGGGACAGTTTTCAGTGGTGTGATTGGTGTATTTTTGCTCGATGTGGCAGTATGAAGAAGTCCCTTGTTGTTGCTGTCTGTAGTATGGATACGTAGGTTGTGCACCGGCCCCTCCTCGGACGCACAAGTGTGTGGGATGCTCTCCTCCACATAAATTACATCTTCGTAGCACAGGCACTCTTTGCGCTGGGTTTTGGTAAGTTCTCTGTCCCTGGACTCCTAGTTTCTTTGCTAATAATTCTGCTAATTCTTCCATGTTACTGGAGTTGGACGTGATAGTACTCCTTAAATCTTCTGTTTTAGTGAGATCGGTTGTACCTTTGAGATCCTCGGCAAGGTTGTCTTCCAAATCAATGCACTCTTGAAGACACTCACTCAGTGTTTGTAATCTCTTCACATACACTAGTGTTCTTAGGGTTCCGTTAGTGAGTCCATCTAAAAATAGTGAAATCATCTTTTGTTGAGTGGGTCTCTCAGCTACTGGGCATCTATCCACATACTGATTGAATCTTCGGGCAGCAGTCTTCACGGTTTCATTAGGGCTTTGTTTAAAGCTATGGATTAAAGATGCTGAATTGTGTTTGATCCCTCTCTTTGTGAATTCTCCAATGAATTCTTGAAAGAATTGTTCCATGTTTTCAAATTGATTGGGATCTAAAGGTTGGAACCAAGTTAGAGCAGTCCCTGTGAGGGTGAGCCCAAAAGACTCATACTGCACGAAGAAGTCCTCTACTTGCTCCGCTCTTAGAACTTGTTTAAATTCTGCGATATGATCATAGGGCTCTCCCAACCCATCATAATGGTTTCTTACACATTTAGCTACTTGGATAGGTCTCAGCCTTCTCATTGGTTCAGATGGTCTGGGCATCACAGGGAAGACTGGGATAGCTGGTCGTAATGGCGGTACTCCAGGCTGTCTTCCTACCGGTGGTTGTGGTCTTGCTGGTGGTCGGTACCGGTTCCCTATCCCTACGTGGGCCTGATTGCGTGTGTACACTCCTGGAGTTGCAAACTGTACATGAGTATGGTTGGGCACACTTCGTTGACTGGTCTGTCCTGATGTGGTCTTCTCCGTTTCATGTTGATTCCCAAAAGGATTTTGTGAAGTAGTTGCCTGATCTCTCTGAGGAAATACAGGCGTACCCATGTATCTCAGTCGAGCCCTGTCTAAGGCACTCACAGGTCAATATCTCCTTTGATCCTTATCCAAGTAAGTAAGTCTAGTTTCATCATCTGGGTCTTTCAACTCATAAAATGTCATGGGGCTTTCTTCTCTCCCTGGAGCCGGTAAGTCGGTTTGAAGCAACAGGTCTGATCCATGGATCATATAGACTTCCAACAGGTAATCATCTTGAGGTATCAAATCTCCTCTCAAGACCCGGGACACTTGAGACCTGCCCCTCGGGGTAGACGCAGACTCTTCAGGGTGCGTTCTTTCGGAGTTGTTTGGGTCCGCGAACTCTCCCCTTTCGTTGATCCTCTCAGGAAATTCAGTCACAATATAGATATGACCAATCTTGTCTACATATGCTCCTCCTTCGTACTTGACAGCAGGTCGGGGCACAATTGTGGCATTCTGGGAAGTTACCATCCTAGCCACAGATCTGTTTAAACCATCCAGGGAGATTGGGATCTCCTGGGCATTGGTGGACACATATTGTAAGGAGGTACGGTAATCCCCTTCAACAGTAGACATGAAATTCCTATTTGGCGTTGGACCTTGCATGTCTTCCGAAGCCATGTGTAGTTCCCCTTCCGAATCACTAGAGGTTTTTGAGTAGATGAAGTGGTGACCAACCTGGGCAGCACTTCCTACCGAATATATGACGCTTCTTCGACTACTTAGCACTCTTCCTGATCACAAGTTCATTCACCCCCCAAGTCTCTCTCTATGCCTCAGAGATTCTCCTTGGGTAGCTCTCCTAATGACTCAAAGTGTCTGACAAAAAGAAAGGGTCAATCTGGACGATACCACTTCCTGACGATACCGCTCTCAGCGATACTGTTTTGACCGCGATACGATACCAGAGGCCCAAGCGATACGATACTGGATACTGATGGAGAGTGTTAATCTCCAAAAGAACAACCTACTCTTGTGATTAGAGCACCTCTATACCAAGAGTAAGTCAAAACTTCCACTAATTTAGAGGATCAATCTCCAACTTATCAAAATTGAGAAAATCTGTGAAGAAGATAAAACACAGAAAAGTCTGCTGCACTATTTCTTCACATTGACCTATCAAACGTGTAAAGTTTTTGATGAAACTTTGTACGAATCATCTCCTAGAGATTGCGCATCTCCTCCAAGTTGAATTACTTCAAAAGCTTCAATATAACTTGAGAAAACAACTTCACAATTTACCTATGTCCAAATCTGTACTTCTGAGAAGTCGATTTGACACCCCTAACTTCTTAACTTTGGTTCTCACAATGTCGAACCCGTTTTACAAAATGCTTCTAGCCATAAGTAGCTTATCTTTCAACTTAAAGATTAAGCCCTCACTCATGCAAAACTTTAAACTGTGCTGGGAGAAATGATCAAAACATTAACTTCGAAATCTGCGCCTGTTTTAGGAACCTGTGAACACACTTCACATATGAATGTTCCTACACTTAATTCTCTAAGCCTGATTGCAATTAGAAGCTAAAACTTTGTACAGAGGTCAAGCACCTTCCAACTTAGACTTGTACAAAAGCATTTCATGATTGATCTACTGTAGAAGGAGAACACGCAGAAACATCGGGCGCAAGATTTTCAATTACTCAGAAAAGTTTACAACTGAGTGATGAGAGCTAACTCAACTAACTTTTTCTCTATCTCATGACTTCTAACTTCCTCAATCTTGGCTTCTAACTATTGTCACATATGCTCTCATACATGCCCCGACTTTTCTCAAAGTATTTATAGATAATTTGTACAAGATTCTTACTCAAGCAAAGATCTAAGTGAACTATGTACATATGTGTACATTTCTCATATACTCTGAATGTGTCTTTCTTCCAAGCTTCAATAGTTGATCCTTCCTTCATCCTTTAACCTTCCAAGCCTTCAATTGGTGATTGATCTGCACCAACAGCTCCCCCTCAATCATCAATTGAGGTTTCTCCTTTCTTCTTTATACCTGCCATGTCTTTAAACTTCTGTAGCTTTGGTCCATCCAAGCTCTTTGTAAGCATATCAGCTATCTGATCTTTTGTTGAAGTATGTATGACTTCAATCTCCTTATCCATCACCTTCTCTCTTAGAAAGTGATACTGTATCTCAATATGTTTGGTCCTGGCATGAAAAACAGGATTAGCAGCTAAATACAATGAACTCATGTTATCTCCATATATAATTGGTACCCCATGCATAATGTCAAGACTCTTCATCAAGGTCTTGAGCCAAATCACTTCTTTTGCAGCTTCAACCATGCCTTTATACTCTGCTTCTGTAGAAGACAAAGCAACTGTATGTTGCTTCTTGGAACACCATGAGATTAACTTATCTCCCACATAACACATGTATCCATAGGTTGATCTTCTATCATCTGGATTACCTGCCCAATCTGCATCACTATAAATTTTGATATTTGTATCTGAGGTAAACCCATAATACAAACCTTCATTGAGTGTACCCTTAATGTACCTCAATACCCTTTGTCCTGCAATCCAATGTTCTTTCCTTGGGCAATGCATAAATTGAGACAAAACTCCTACTGCATATGATAAATCAGGTCTAGTTAGAGTAGCATAGATAAGGCTACCAACCAAACTCTGATATTGTCTCATGTCCTTGAATTCTTCACCTCCAAACTTACTCAATTTGTGATTCACCTCCATTGGTGTAGGTGCTACCCTGCAATCATCCATTTTAAACTTGATTAACAAGTTCTTCAAGTACCTTTCTTGGGTCACAAATACTCCATGTTGAGTATATGTAATCTCCATGCCCAAGAAGTATGATAAGTCTCCCAAGTCACTTATCTTGAACTCCTTTTCCATTTGCCTCTTAAGCTTTTGTATTCCTTCTTCATCTGTACCTGTAAGAATTATATCATCAACATATATGCACATATATATGAAACCATTTTCACTTGCTTTGATAAGCAAGCTACTATCTGCTTTAGACACCTGAAATCCAAGTTCTTTTAGGAACTTCACAAGTCTATAGTTCCATGCCCTTGGGGCCTGCTTCAAGCCATACAAAGCTCTCTTGAGCTTGCACACATGATCTGGATACCTTTTATCTCTGAACCCTTGAGGTTGCTCCATGAATACATCATCTGAAATATAACCATTCAAAAAAGCATTTTTCACATCAAGTTGACATAACTTCCAACCTTTACATGCAGCAATAGCAATAAGTGTCCTGATGGTTGTCATCTTTGCCACAGGACTATAAGTCTCATCATAGTCAACATCATAAGTCTGAGCAAACCCTTTGACAACAAGTCTAGCTTTGTATCTAGACACACTTCCATCTGCAAACCTTTTGGTCTTGTAAACCCACTTGCATCCAATGATCTTCTGACTATTTGGCTTTGGAACCAAATCCCATGTTTGATTCTCCAATAGTGCATCATATTCTTCCTGCATAGCTTTCTCCCATTTTTCCTTACCTTTTGCCTCTTCATATGTAGAAGGGTCTTCATCTGTATTCACCATATAAGCATAATCTTTTGTGGTCAAAAATGAAGTATCATAGCTATACCTTGTAGGTTGCCACTTATTCCTTGTAGACCTCCTAAGCTCTCCACTTCTTGAGGTTTCTGGTTCATCATGTTCAGGATCAAATCTTGGGGCTTCTTCCACTTCAACCTGCACTTCATTATTCTCTTGTTCATTAAATATCTGAACCTTTGATTTACCTTTCCTTTGGCTCACTTCTTCTTCATCACCTGTATTGATATTGATTGTACCTGCATACCAAGTGCTTTGCTCATCAAATGTAACATCTTTAGAAACCATAAATTGTTTTGTTGATGGACTCCACAATCTATAGCCCATCTGCTTGTCATCATAGCCAATGAAAACATACTTTTCAGCTTTGGGTTCCAATTTGTGTCTTAATTGTGATGGCACATATGCATATGCCACACACCCAAATACTCTGCAATGATCCAAGGTAGGTCTTTTACCCCACCAAGCCTCATATGGTGTCATACCCTGCAAGGCTTTACATGGTAACCTATTGACCAAATAAGTGGCTGTATTTACAGCCTCAGCCCACAAATAATTAGGACAATTTTTCTCCTTCATCATGGATCTTGCAAACTCAACAAGTGTTCTATTTCTCCTTTCTGCAACACCATTTTGTTGAGGAGAGTACCTGCAAGTAACTTCCCTTTTTATACCTGCATTCCATAAGTAATCACTGAACTCATTAGAGAAATACTCTCCCCCTCCATCTGACCTTAATCTTTTCAACTTATGACCTGTAATTCTTTCTGCATATGCATGATAGTGTTTAAATGTGTTAAACACTTCTGACTTATCTTTGATCACATAGATAGTGATCCATCTAGTAGCATCATCAACATAAATCACATAATACCTTGACCCATTTATACTGAAATCTTTTGATGGTCCCCACACATCTGTGTGTACCAACTCAAGCTTTTCTGAGTGCATAAAACCATGCTTGGAGTAAGAGTTCTTATGAGCCTTACCTAATTGACATGCCTCACATTTGTATGTCATATGTTGACCTGCAACATTAGGCAATCCAAGCACTGAACCATTGTTAACCATATCTTTAATACCTCTTTCATTAAAATGTCCAAGCCTCTTGTGCCAAAGATCTAACTCAGAGATCTTATGTCCTCCATATGTGAACATAGCATGACCAATATTGCCTTGAATCTTCAATGTAAATAATCTTCCTTCCTTTTTCCCTGAAACAATCTGTTTATACCCTTGGCTAGGGTCTTCCACATATACTCCATCATTAGTGAATCTTACTTCATATCCCTTTTCAACAATTTGTCCTACACTTATCAAATTCTTAGGGATTGTAGGAACATACAAAACCTTACTCAATAAGGTGCTTCCATCCTTGGCCTTCACTGATCCAATTGACTTCACATTGTGCTTTGTGTTGTCACCTGTTTGAACAACATGATTAAAAAATTTACTCTCCAAATCAGTCATCAAAGATATGTTACCACTCAGGTGATTGCTACATCCTGAGTCAATGTAGAAGACTCTTTGATCTTCATTCTGCCTTTCACAAGTTGCATTCATTATCAATGTTGAATCCTCCTTTTGATCTGAAGCATAATTGTAGTAGGTGTTGTTATATTGTTGACTTTGGAATCCTCTACCTGCATTTCTTCCAAAGTAACTCCTTCCACCTCTACCTCTGTAATTACCTCTTTGATTTCTGCCACCTCTTCCTCTTGAATTATAATTTTGATTGTATCCACCATTATTCTGATTATTATGCCAACAATCATTAGCTAAGTGATTTGTCTTACCACAAATCCAGCAAGCTTTGCCTCCATCTTTGTTGTTTCTGCCTCTTCCTCTACCTTTGCCACCTCCTCTTCCTCTTAGGAAGTTGGCTTGAGTAGTTGTTCCTTCATCTTCACCTGCTTGTTGTTTTCCTTTGCTATTCTTCTTCTTGTCCTTTGAGTACATTGCATGACCTGCACTCTTATCACCATCTCCTTTAACATCCTGCTCAAATGTTAGCATATGACCTAACAATTGATTTAAATCAGGAGTGAAATGGTCAAGTGATAATTCTGTAGACAAAATAAATGGCTTCCATTTGTCATCACCTCTCAACCCTGTAAGGATTTGCCTTACCAATTTATCTTCCTCAATGTCTTCATCAACAGCTCCTAATGCATCTGCAATGTCTTTCATCCTTGTTACATAGTCTGAAATAGATTGAGAGGCCTTCTTCTTAAAGGTTGTAAACTCTGCCCATAAGGATGCCTTCCTTGACTTTGTAGTGTTCTGGAAATGCTCCTCCAAAGCATTCCATATGTCAGTTGCACTTTCAATACCTCTAATATGAGGTAACAAGTAATCATTGACTCCCATATAGATAATGCTCCTAGCTTGAGCATCTTTCTTCATCCAATTTTTCAGATCTGCTAACTCTTCTCTAGTTGGAACACTAGGATCTCTGAACTCTGGCTTCTCTTCTTCTCCTGTGATGTAACCAATTAAATCTTTGCTCATAAGATGAGCTTCCATCCTCATTGACCATGCAGGATAGTTTTCCCTATCCAATTTCTCTATCTGTAGAGAATCTCCCATCTTGTGTCTACCTGTGTATTGAAATCTTCAAGCTTTATGAACAATATATGTACCTTTACTTCGAATTAGACTCCTTTTGTCCTTCTTGATGTCGTATGGTCTCCTCCTCTTGCTTTGCCTTCAAACTTTCACCTTTTAGTTCTTCAATTGTTGAATTTCTTGAATCTGCAGCAGTCGAGACCTTCCTTTCCTTGATTTGATGTCTCCTGCTCTGATACCACTGATGGAGAGTGTTAATCTCCAAAAGAACAACCTACTCTTGTGATTAGAGCACCTCTATACCAAGAGTAAGTCAAAACTTCCACTAATTTAGAGGATCAATCTCCAACTTATCAAAATTGAGAAAATCTGTGAAGAAGATAAAACACAGAAAAGTCTGCTGCACTATTTCTTCACATTGACCTATCAAACGTGTAAAGTTTTTGATGAAACTTTGTACGAATCATCTCCTAGAGATTGCGCATCTCCTCCAAGTTGAATTACTTCAAAAGCTTCAATATAACTTGAGAAAACAACTTCACAATTTACCTATGTCCAAATCTGTACTTCTGAGAAGTCGATTTGACACCCCTAACTTCTTAACTTTGGTTCTCACAATGTCGAACCCGTTTTACAAAATGCTTCTAGCCATAAGTAGCTTATCTTTCAACTTAAAGATTAAGCCCTCACTCATGCAAAACTTTAAACTGTGCTGGGAGAAATGATCAAAACATTAACTTCAAAATCTGCGCCTGTTTTAGGAACCTGTGAACACACTTCACATATGAATGTTCCTACACTTAATTCTCTAAGCCTGATTGCAATTAGAAGCTAAAACTTTGTACAGAGGTCAAGCACCTTCCAACTTAGACTTGTACAAAAGCATTTCATGATTGATCTACTGTAGAAGGAGAACACGCAGAAACATCGGGCGCAAGATTTTCAATTACTCAGAAAAGTTTACAACTGAGTGATGAGAGCTAACTCAACTAACTTTTTCTCTATCTCATGACTTCTAACTTCCTCAATCTTGGCTTCTAACTATTGTCACATATGCTCTCATACATGCCCCGACTTTTCTCAAAGTATTTATAGATAATTTGTACAAGATTCTTACTCAAGCAAAGATCTAAGTGAACTATGTACATATGTGTACATTTCTCATATACTCTGAATGTGTCTTTCTTCCAAGCTTCAATAGTTGATCCTTCCTTCATCCTTTAACCTTCCAAGCCTTCAATTGGTGATTGATCTGCACCAACAGATACTGCCCGCGATACGATACCAAACACCAAGACGATACGATACCAATCTGGTGTCGCGATACTACCTCGGAGAGCAGACTATACGATACCTCTGCTATGCGCGATACGATATGAAAAACCTCGACAATACGATACTAGGAATATCACGATACGATCTCAAAAGATTCAGGCGATACGATACTGGAATTTATGCCGATACGATATCATTGTGGTATCGCGATACCGTTCTCGAGGAGAAGACGATACGATACCACGTGTACGATACGATACCTATGAGACCAGACGATACGATACTTATGACAGTATCGCGATACTGTCCGAGTGAGTGGACGATACGATATTAAAGTGGTGTCGTGATATCAGATTTCACGAGACACGATACGATACTCAAGAGGGATACGATACGATCTCAAAAGTCCGACGATACGATACCCGGTATAGTATCGCGATACTTCACTAGGAAATACGGCGATACGATGCTGGCAAAGGTCGACGATACGATACTAGAGACTCAAGGCGATATGATCTCAAGATGGTATCGTGATACAATCCTTGGTAGGAGGCGATACGATATCACCGTGGTAAGCGCGATCGCGATACCAATCTTGGCGACACGATACCGAAATGGTATCGCGATACCAGGATCGATACCCAGCGATACGATACCTCAGAAAATTGTACGATCGTGACACCAACTCGGGGTCACGATACCAAAATGGTATCGCGATACCAAGACCGGTATCAAGCGATACAATACCTCGGCGAGTATCGCGATACAAGGGAGTTTTGGTATCGCGATACCAAACCTCAACCGATCGCGATACTCAAGCCAAAATGCAAGATATTTTCAAAATTTTTACACCCCCTTGCTCTCCTTACTCCCCTCTTCTCTCCTAGGCCTCTGTATCACACACAAAATCTGTTTTGATATCAGTTTCCCCCCCCCCCCCCGTGATACTGCGCATGCCCTTAATCATGTGTTTATACATGTTTAGTGAGTTTTATGTAAATATTCTTGGTAAAATCTCACCTCTATCTACTCTTTCTTGCTCCTTGAACTCTCACACAAACTCTATGGGCCCGCTCTGCACGATACTGCAAGCACGATACCGATCGCTGTCGTCCACGATACCAGAACTCCAGCAAGTATCAAATGAGTCAATTGTTTTGGTTTTTATATTTTTTTGGACAGAACTTGAACTTGCTAATTTTTGGTGATTTTGGGGATCTTTTTTGATGATTTTCGCCTACTCGTACTTCTCCTATCCTCACTAGTCCTCTTCCTCTAACCTAACCCTAACTCCTCCTTCTCTTCCCTCCTCCTAAGCCTAAACCTAAAACTTATCACACACACCTCGAAGATGTGAAGTAACAAGTGCTGAAGTGACTGACTACTTGCCACCGGACAATTTTGCCTCTACAAGTACGATTCTATCACACTCGATCTATAACCATCACGAAGGCACCTTGGTTGAGTGTTCCCCGGAAACGGCGCCAAAAACGTGTGTACTTGAGCCGAGAAGACTCAAGGACTTGTGCCAACGAGACTGTACCTCAATTGCCACACAAGTACGTATAGTGGGTACTTAACACACATCTAATTGTCAATTCGATGGAATGACGTACCAAGTGTATGAAGACATGTGCACACGTGATGGAAAATGAAGTGGTCTACCTAGCATGCATGAGAAAAGACTACTACCTCTCACACTCACTGAAATACTGAAAGTGTTTGCCGCAAGCCTCTTACAGTAGTTTTCAGAAATTCAAGGATTTCTCCCAGCTCTGAACTCCGAATATAGGCAATAGGGTACTCGTTTCGAAGCTCTCGCCGAGACGCATCTATTGGAAGTGGTTTCACTGGATTCTGATCACTCTGCTTCAAGTTATGGCAAAAACAGTGAATGACGGGAGACACCAACACCGCGACACAACTCCTCCTAGCTCGCACACGCACTACAACAGCTCAAATCCAAGGGGAAGGGGTAGACAACAGTCCTACACATGCATTCCAAGCATGACACACACATACAAGAGCGAAATGAAGATCAAAATCAGCATGAAAGAGGCAAACTCGAAAATCTATAGAGCTCCTTCTTCACAATGGCAAAAAGTTCTTACAAAGAGTCACAAAGTGACTTATATACTAGTGCCCTAAGTTTGGTCCTTTCACACTAGAGACCGGCACTTTATTCACTAAAATACTAATTTCTCTACTAATTTACATGGGTAAGCTTCTAATCTTCTGTGGGGATGCATCTAGAGGACTCCTCTAGTGCATTTACAATGGAAAATATATACAAGAGTGGTTATAATACAAAAGTTATGTGTCCAAATCGGAAAAATTTTGGGGCCCTTCATTTTCTCTGCCTAGTGCTCTTCTGTGCTCTGCAACACTCACTTTAACTGGCCCATTTACAAGCTAGACATCAAAAGTGCATTCCTCAATGGAGATCCTCAAGAAGAATTATATGTACAACAACCTGAAGATTTAAGATCAAACGAAAGGAAGACCAAGTATTAAAACTTCACAAATCACTTTATGGACTCAATCAAGCTCCCAGGGCCTAGTATGAAAAGATTCACAAGTTCTTTGAAGCTAAAGGATTTCACATAAGCGATGCAGATGCTAACCTCTACGTCTATCAAAAGGAGTCCTTAGATGCCATCATCATCCTCTATGTAGATGACTTGATATTGACATGTTCAGATGATGAACGCATCCAATTCATCGTCACACAACTTCATCTTGAGTACTCTATGACAAATCTTGGAACACTTCACTACTTCTTGGGTATGGAAGTTTGGAAAACAACAAAAGGTATATTCTTATCATAGAAGAAGTATTGCTTTGATCTGCTTTCCAGATATAACATGGAAAATTGTCGCTCAATTTCTACACCACTTGATCCCAACATCAAGCTCACATTGGAGGATACATCATCACTTCTAGATGTGCATACCTATAGATAGCTTGTTGGCTCTTTACTTCACCTAGCCAACACTAGACCAGATATTGCATATGCAATTGGTATACTCAATCAGTTTGCACATCAGCCTCGTCAGACTCATTGGCTTCTCAGAGACCACTTTGCTACCTTGCCCTCACCCGACATCATGGTCTTTGGTACAAAGGGGGCATCAAACTCATTGGATATTCAGATTCAGATAAGGCTGGTGATCGTGATTCTCGACAGTCTACTTCTGAGTACATATTCTTGCTTGGCTCAAGACCAATCTCTTGGGCAAGTAAGAAGCAGCCTATAGTTGCTCTATCATCTATTGAGGCCGAGTATCGAGCATCCAACTTTGCAGCATCTGAGGCCATTTGGCTTTGATGTTTATTATCTGACATTGGTGTTTTGCAGGTTACTCTGACATGCATCCGCATGGATAGCCATTTAGCCTTGGCCATTACCAAGAATCCAGTGTTCCACGCTCGGACGAAGCACATCGAGATCCAGTACCATTTCATCCACGAGAAGTTGGGGTCTCAGGAGATTACTCTAGAGAAATGTACCTCTTAGGAGAACCTCGTAAACATGTTCACAAAGGCTCTACCTCCAATTCTGCTCTAGCGCTTGGTGGACCTTTGCAGCATTCAACTGCTGCAAAATGGAGTTGCAAAGGGGATTGACGACATGACTACTCCTACATCATCTACATTATGAAGGACCACCCTCTCCACCTGTGGAATCCCAACTTGAAGAAGTAGTCAAAATCCTAGTGGAAGAAACTTTTTAGGAGCCCTATGATTCCATACCAATACCCAGGGGATGCATCATAGAGGAAGAACAAGACACCTTCAAAATTGAAGTGCTAGAATGGCTCAAATAAGTCAAACAAACAGGCAAAACACATATGGATTGGGTGGTGTTGGCACTAAAGGTCAAGAACAAGGTTTAGGAACACATCAAAGAAGTGGACACACAAGAAGGGGGAGCATGTAGGAAGCTCCAAGAAGTATATGTCAAATTTTCAAAAGAAATGCCTATAAAGCAGTGATTTTGATCACTAAAAACCATTGTAAATATCATTTAACATTTTTGCAACTCCATTTTGTTCAAGCTGAGGAGTCCTCAAGCTTGAGGAGTATTAGAAGTATCTACATACCAATTTTCATAATTTTTAGACTCCGTTTGAGCCCTCAAATAAGCCTTGGAAAATAATTTTTAACTAGGCCAAATACTATGTCTAGACAAGGCCAAAACTAGTCAAAAAACTTTATAAAAAGAGCTAGAGAGCTCATTTTTGCGGTGAGAAAGTTGACGTTAGCATTTTTTTGGAGAGCAAGTTAGAGAGAGAGAGAGAGAGCTTCTTGAAGAGTTTAATCGAGTCATTAAGAATCAAAGCTTCCATTGTTCCTATCTTTGTTGTCTTGCCTTGTGTGCATGTGTGTGTGCATGTGCATGTATGTGATTGTCACTCACCTTTGCTCACCACAATTGCGCATGATCTTCATATCCTCCTTACGTCTCCGTGGATTGACAAGTAAAGGAGGTGGTCCTCATGCTTGGGCTACACCAAGTTTTGGCATCGTTGCCAGGGAGCATTGCTCAAGACGAGCATTGTGATGGTAAGACTAGATTTGCAACATTGGAAGGTAAAAAAAGTCATTTTCTATTAATTTTTTGACTTTTTTCTCCACCTTCATTGTCATCGTCATCATTATCACCATCTTCTCCCATCTTTATCTTCATAGAAATTTTTTGTTTTATCTATATATTCCTCATTTTCACCTCATTTCTCATTCGTGGGTGTGCAAGAGAGAAAAAGAGAGATAAAGTGCAAGTTTTTGTGATTTTTGTGATCTTGTGCATGACACACAAGCCTCGATGCTGAAATTTGAAGTTCCCATTAAAATTCTTACAAAATCGTGATTCTGTGATGAAAATTGCGATTTTGTGGAAAACTCAAATTTTTACTAAGCATCACGATTTTCTTAGTGAATTTCCCACCTAAAATCATTCTTAGAAATGCGATTTTTAGGTCATTCTCAAAATTGTAATTTTTAGATCATTGTCAAAAATGCGATTTTTAAGTCATTGTCAAAAAAGACGATTTTTAGATCATTGTCAAAAACGCAATTTTCAGGTCATTCTCAAAATTGTGATTTTCAGGTCTTCTTCAAAATTGCAATTTTCAAGTCATTCACAAAATTGTGATTCTCTAGTTTTCATAAAATTGTGATTTTTAGGTTGCTTAGCATCACGATTATTAGTCAAAATCATGATTTTCAGGTTGTCTCAGCATCACGATTGTCAATCAAAATCGTGATGTTCAGGTTGTCTTAGCATCACAATTGCCAGTCACAAATCATGATTTTCAGGTTGTCTTAGCATCCCCATTGTCACTCAAAATCACGATTGTCACTCAAAATCATAATTTTCAAGGTTGTCTCAACATTGTGATTGTCACTCATAATCATGATTTTCAGGTTGTCTCAACATCACAATTATGAGTCAAAATTGTGATTTTCAAGTTGTCTCAGCATTGTGATTGTCACTCAGAATTGTGATTTTCAAGGTCATCTCACCATCACAATTTTCAAGCCATTCTCAAAATCCTGATTCTCGGGTCATTCTCAAAATGGTGATTTTCAAGGTGTTTGAACATCGCAATTGTCACTCAAAATCGTGATTTTTTGGTTGTTCAGTATCACGATTGTTAGTCAAAATCCCAATTTTCAGGTTGTCTCAACATCGCTATTATCAATCAAAATTGTGATCTTTGGGTTGTTCAACATTGCCAGTTATCAAAATCGTGATTTCTAGGGTGTTTCAGCATCATGATTGTCACTCAAAACCACAATTTTCTAGTTGTTTAGCATCACGATTGTCACTCAAAATCGCGATTTTCTCATAAACATTTTATCTGTTTGTTTTCACCCCTAAGAGCCTGATTTGACATAACTTTTGTTGGTGCAAGACAATAATCAATTGATAATTAGGAAAAGGTTTGAAGTCAAAGAATAAAGCAAAGATCAACATATGAGGCTTGAAGTTTAGTGCATGGTCAGAAGATGAAGACTTGTCTATACATGTATACTAATCTTGTAATTAGTTCATAGAAACTTTATATCTATGATGAATCAGGATGTAAACATCTATATATACTTGATATAGATGTACTACAAAGAGGTGAGATGATGAGTGACAAGTTTTAGAAGTCATTAGAGACTTTAGAAAGTGAGAAGAACATGAATTATCAATCAGATGTATAATTTCCCTAAATAGAAGAAAGTTGCACCTGGATCTTTTGCTCAGTGCTCCTTCCCTATTTATCTTCTTGAGGAATGCTTTTGTACAAATCTAATTCTATAGTTGAGTGACCTCTATACAATTTTTGAGAGTTTAATTGTAATCATGTTGAGAGAATTTTAAGTAGGAACATTTACATGTGTAAATGTGAAGTGAAGACGGGTATTAGCGCAAATTTCATGATAAAGTTTTGATCAAATCTCCCTCCACAGTGTAAAGTTTTGATCACATAAGCATTGATTCTTTAAGTTGAAAGGTAAGCTACTTGTCTCTAAAATCATTTGAATAAACGACGTCTACTTTGGGAGTTGCATGCATTAGAAGTTGCAAGTGTCAAAATTGACTACATAGAAGAACAGTTTCAGACATATGTACATTGTTTGAAAGAAATCTCAAGAGCTACTAATCCTTTTGAGAAGTTTTATCTTGGAGAAGGTGTGCAAGATTTAGATGAAACTTTGTACAAATTCTGATTGAAAAATTTACACATTTGGTTAGTCAATGAATGGATTAAGTGTAGTAGACTTTTTTGAGTAATCAATTTCTTCACAGTTAGTTCAAATCTTGATAATTTGACAATAGATTTCCAAAATTGGTTGAGGTTTTGAGTTGTTCTTGATATAGAGGTGCTCTAACATCAAGGATAACTTGTTATTTTGGAGATTAACACTCTCCATCAGTGTTATCAGAGTAGGAGTCATCAAATTTGAAGAAAGGAGGACCCTGACTATTGCAGATATACAAAAATCAATCCTTAAAGATTCAAAAGGTAAAAGTTTGAAGTGAAAGCTAGAGAAGGAGACCTGAAGCTATCAAGAGGATCAAAAGGAACTACATTCAAAGTAAAGGTACATTCGTTATTCACAAAGCTTGAAAAAGTTATTGCATAGGTGAAGAAAGGATGGGAGAACCTCTTTAGATAGAGAAATTGGATAGAGAAAACTATCATGCTTGGTCAATGAGGATGGAAGCTAATCTCATGAGCAAAGATCTGATAGGATACATCACAGGTGAAGAAGAGAAACTAGAATTTAGGGATCCTAGTGTTCCAACTAGGGAAGAGCTCTCAGATTTGAAGACATGGATGAAGGAGGATGCTCAAGCAAGGAGCATTATCTACATGGGAGTCAATGATTACTTGCTACCTCACATTAGATGAATTGAAAGTGCAAGTGACATATGGAATGCTTTGGAGGAGCATTTCCAAAACACAACAAAGTCAAGGAAGGCATCTTTATCGTCAAAGTTCACCACATTCAAGAAGAAGGCTTCTCAATCTATTTCTGATTATGTAGCAATGAAGGACATTGCAGATGCATTAGGAGCACTTGATGAAGACATTAAAGAGGACAAATTGGTAAGACAAATTCTCACAAGTTTGAGAGCAGATGAGAAGTGGAAGCCTTTCATTCTATCCACTGAATTGTCACTAGATCATTTCATTCCTGATTTGAATCAATTGCTAGTGCATATGCTAACCTTTGAGTAGGATATCAAAGGTGATGTTGATAAGAGTACAGATCAAGCAATGTATTCAAAGGACAAGAAGAAAATTAACAAAGGCAAGCAACAATTGAATGAAGATGAAGGCACTACTAGTAGAGCTAACTTCCTAAGAGGGTAGAGGAGGTGGCAAAGGAAGAGGAAGAGGCAGAAGCAATAAAGATCATTTAGCTCATGAATGTTGGCATAATAATCAGAATGGTGGAGGATATAATCAAAACTTTAATTCAAGAGGAAGAGGCAATAGAAATTAGAGAGGTAATTTCAGAGGTACAGGTAGTAGAGGTTTCTTTGGAAGAAATGCAAGTAGAGGCTTTCAAAGTCAATCCTACAATAATACCTACTACAACTATGCTTCATATCAGAAAGAGGATTCAACCTTAATTATGGATGCAACTTGTGAAAGACAAAGTGAAGATCAAAGAGTCTTTTACATAGACTCATGGTGTAGCAATCACTTGAGCGGCAACATAGCTTTGATGACTGATTTGGAGAATAAGGTGAGTAATCATGTAGTTCAAACAGGTGATAACACAAAGCACAATGTGAAGTCCATTGGATCAGTAAAGGCCAAGGATTACAACATTCTTTTGATTAAGATTTTGTATGTTCCTACAATTCCAAAGAATCTGATAAGTGTAGGGCAAATTGTAGAGAAAGGTTATGACGTAAGGTTCACTAATGATGGAATTTTTGTGGAAGACCGTAGCAATGGGTATAAACAAATTTTTTCAAGAAAGAAAGAAGGAAAGCTCTTCACATTGAAGATTCAAGGCAATGTTGGTCAGGCCTTATTCACTTATGGAGGACATAAGCTAGATCTTTGGCACAAAAGACTTGGACATTTCAATGAAAGAGGTATTAAGGATATGATTAACAATGGTTTAGTGCTTGGATTGCCTAATGTTGCAGGTCAACACATGACATATAGATGTGAAGCATGTCAATTAGGTAAGGCTCATAAGCAATCATATAATAAGCATGGTTTCATGTATTTAGAGAAGCTTGAATTGGTGCATACATATGTGTGGGATCCATGAAAGGACTTTAGCATTAATGGTTCAAGATATTATGTGATTTATGTTGATGATGCTACCAAGTGGATCACTATATATGTGATCAAAGATAAATAAGAGGTGTTCAATACAGTTAAACATGATCATGTGTATGCAGAGAGAACCACAGGGCAAAAACTGAAGAGACTAAGGTCAGATGGAGGGGGAGAGTATTTCTCTAACGAGTTCAGTAATTACTTGTGGAATGCCTGCATAAAAAGGGAAGTTACTTGCAGGTACTCTCCTCAACAAAATAGTGTAGCAGAAAGGAGAAATAGAACTCTTGTTGAGTTTGCAAGGTCAATGATGAAGGAAAAAAATTGCCCTAATTATTTATGGGCTGAGGCTGTGAAGAGAGCTACTTATTTGGTTAATAGACTTCCATGTAAGGCGTTGAATGGTATGACACCTTATGAGGCATGGTGGGGTAAGAGACCTACCTTAGATCATTGCAAAGTGTTTGGATGTTTGGCTTATGCATATGTACCATCTTTGTTAGAGCATAAATTGGAACCTAAAGCTGAAAAGTACGTGTTCATTGGTTATGATGATAAGTAGATGGGTTATAGATTGTGGAGTCCATCCACAAAGCAATTCCTTGTGGCAAAAGATGGTACATTTGATTAGCAAGGTACTTGGTATGCAGGTACAATTAATGTTCATACAGGTGATGAAGAATTCATGACCCAAAGAAAGGGAAAACCAAAGATTCAAATTCATGATGATGAAGAGATTGTTGATGCTTAGATTGACAATGAAGAGATGCCAAGGTTTGATCCAGAATATGAAGAACCAGAAACTTCAAAGAGTGGATAAGCTAGAAGGTCAACAAAGAACTAAAAACAACCCATAAGGTACAGTTATGATACTTCATTCTTGACCACTAAAGATTATGCTTACATGGTGAAAGTAGAAGAAGATCCTTCTACATATGATGAGGCAAAAGGTAAAGAAAATTGGGAGAAAGCTATGTAGGATAAGTATGATGCATTGATGGAGAATGAGACATGGGATTTGGTTCCTAAACAAAATAATCAAAAAATCATTGGATGAAAATGGGTCTACAAGACAAAGAGGTATGCAGATGGAAGTGTGTCTAGGTATAAAGCTAGACTTGTTGTGAAAGGGTATGCTCAGACATATGGTGTAGATTATGATGAGGCTTATAGTCCTCTGGCAAAGATGACAAGTATAAGGACTCTCATAGCTATTGCGGCATGTAAAGGTTGGAAACTATGTCAGTTAGATGTAAAGAATGCTCTTCTAAATGGTTACATTTCAGAAGATGTTTTCATGGAGCAACCAGAAGGTTTCAAGGATAAAAGTTATCCAAGTATGTATGTAAGCTCAAGAGAGCTTTGTATGGTTTGAAAGTAGGCCCCAAGGGCATGGAATTACAGACTTGTGAAGTTTTTGAAGGAGCTCGGTTTTCAAGTGTCTAAGGAAGATAGTAGCTTGCTTGTTAAATCAAGTGATGATGGGCTCATCTACATTTGCATATATGTTGATGAGATAATTCTTACAGGTACAATCTTAAGAAGCAGATGGAGAAAGAGTTCAAGATCAGTGACTTGGGAGACTTGTCATATTTCTTCGGAATGGAGATTTCATATACTCAACATGGAGTATATGTAACTCAAGAATGGTATTTGAAGAACTTGCTAATCAAGTTTAAAGTGGAAGATTGCGGGGTAGCATGTACTCCAATGGAGGTGAATAATAAATTGAGCAGATATGAAGGATAAGAATTCAAGGACATGAAGCTGTATCAAAGTTTGGTTGGTGGTCTAATCTATGCTACATTAACTAAGCCTGATTTGTCATATGCAATTACAGTGTTGTCTCAATTCATGCATTGTCCTAGGAAAGAACATTGGATTTCAAGACAAAGGGTGCTAAGGTACATTAAGGGTACACTCAAAGAAGGTTTGTATTATGGATTCACATCAGATACAAAGATCAAGATATATTGTGATATAGATTGGGCAGGTAATCGTGATGATAGGAGATCAACCTATGGATATCTATGTTATGTGACAGATAAGTTAATCTCTTGCTGTTCTAAGAAGCAACATACAATTGATTTGCCATCCATAGAAGTAGAGTATAAAGGTATGGTTGAAGCTGCAAAGGAGGTTATATGGTTGAAGACTCTCGTGAAGAGTTTTGACATCATTCATAGTACACCCACTATTCATGGAGATAATTTGAGTTCATTGTATCTAGCTCCTAACCCTATATTTCATGCCGGGACTAAATATATTGAGATCCAATATGATTTCTTGAGAGAGAAGGTGCTTGATAAAGAAATTGAAGTCATACATACTTCTACAAAAGATCAAATTGCAAACATGTTAGCCAAAAGCCTGGATGGACCTAAGTTGTAGAGGTTCAAAGACATGGCAGGTATCAAGATGGAGGAAATCACAATTGATGATTGAGGGGGAGTTGTTGATGCAAGAAAATCATCAATTGATGATTAGGACAAGGTTTGAAGTCAAGAATGAAGCTATCAACATATGAGGTTGAAGTTTAGTGCATGGTCAAAAGATGGACTTGTATATACATGTATACTAATCTTGTAATTAGTTCATAGAAACTTTGTATCTATGATGATTCAGGATGTAAACATCTATATATACTTGATATCGATGTACTACAAAGACATGAGATGATGAGTGACAAGTTTTAGAAGTCATTAGAGACTTTATAAAGGAGAAGCAGAATTATCAATCAGATGTATGATTTCTCTGAATAGAAGAAAGTTGCACCTCGATCTTTTGCTCAGTGCTCCTTTTGTGTATATCTTCTTGAGGAATGCTTTTGTACAAGTCTAATTCTATAGTTGACTGACCTCTATACAAGTTTTGAGAGTTTAATTATAATCAAGTTGAGAGAATTTTAAGTAGGAACATTTACATGTGTAAATGTGAAGAAGTGAAGATAGGTACTGGTGCAAATTTGATGATAAAGTTTTGATCAGATCTCCCTCGAGAGTGTAAAGTTTTGAGCAGCTAAGCACTCATTCTTTAAGTTGAAAGGTAAGCTACTTGTGGTTGAAAGCATTTGAATAAAGAGCGTCTAGTTTGGGAGAACCATGCATTAGAAGTTGCAGGTGTTAAAGTCGATTACACAGAAGAACAATTTCAGACATATGTACATTGTTTGAAGAAAATCTCAAGATCTACTAATCCTTTTGAGAAGTTTTAACTTGGATAAGGTTTGCAAGCTTTAGCAGACACCTTATACAAAGTTTCATTGAAAACTTTAGACATTTGGTTAGTCAATGAATGGATTAAGTGTAATAGACTTGTCTGAGTAATCAATTTCTTCACAGTTAGTTCAAATCTTGATAATTTGATAATAGATTTCCAAAATTGGTTGCAGTTTTGAGTTGTTCTTGATATAGAGCTGCTCTAATATCAAGGATAACTTGTACTTTTGGAGATTAACACTCTCCATCAATGTTTTCATCCAAAATTCATTTTTTGAGCTCTATAGTGTTTTGGAAAGCTCTAGAGTGCTCTAGGTGTTGATTTTTAGATAGGCTGATTTGAAGTTGACCTTCAAGAGGGATTAGGAAGCTAAGGGATCTCTAGAGGATTTTTCAAAAATACAAGGGAAAAAATGGGTATTTAAAGATGCTTGAATGAAACCGTGTGTCAATTGAATTATAGTTAAAAGCTTGATCTAAACTTGGGACTTCTATAGGTCCATTGAGAGCCATTCAAGGGTGTGAAAGCAAGGTGGAAAGTGCATTTTAGGCTTGGGAAACGTGTCCTTAAATTCAAGTGGGATCAAAGAAACATGAGGTTGTAAGCATTCTTAACTCCCCTAGTCAATTCTGAGCCTAGACTAAGCATGACTAGTGGAAGTAACTAATTAAGCTGACTATAAGCACAACATAAGTACAAGAATTCCTAATTACTCAAGTTCAAGCATAATCTAAGATATTGTTGTGACAAACCCTAAAGGAAAAGGACTTAAGTGAATCGATCACATCTCAAAATCTAATAAAATTCAAGTATTCTTAACTATGATATTTGTCAGACAAGATCACACTAGAGAAATCTATAAAAGAACAAGTAACTAATTCAAAAGAACATTGCAACACTGTTTTAGTTGGGAAAATTGGGACTAGTAGACAAAGCTTTTGAACCTTAGATCAGGTAGACACCTAGGCTAGGGTAGACAAAGCATCATATCATATGAACCTAGTGTCAATCACATAGTTAGGTCGTGGGCACAACAACTTAGTGATTATCCCTATGTGCTAAGTTTAGAAACAAGTGATTTAGAATGTGTTTTAACATGAGAGACCCGCAGATAGCTCAGACATTGCCTATTTATAGACACCAAAAGGTCCCTATAAAACTCAATTGGAATATATTAGGACCAAACAATTAGGTGCATGCATCTATAAGGATGGTCTCAGGCGATCAATTTTCCAACTCAAAAATCTCGATCAACCCTTCAGACTTGAACACCCAGTGGCTAGATTTGAAGAGGGTTCTTATATTGACAAGCAAGGAACCATGTATGTGGTTACCAGCTTACCAGACAAGACATATGAGTTTGGAAATGTGATCCTTGAGAATGAGATAGGAGACTTAGAGCAAGGCGACCTAGGACAAGAACCCAAGATTCCTCGAGGAAAATTCGTCTTGACAAGAGTCATTACCCTAGAGTGGATTCAAGCCATATCAACTTAGCAAAATAGGCAAAGTCACCATCTATGAGTTCAAAGATCTTGAGATACGAGGCAAAGTTTTCTATCTGGATAACATGCTCGAGAAAATGTTCTTGGTAACAAGCTGGTAGGTAGCATACACTTGGTAGGGTGAATTGATTTTCCCTCCACCAAGATTAATGTTTCCCATGGCCTCTAAGGAGCTAGACATCCCATGCTCATGAAACCAAGAGGGAAAGATCTAGAGAGAGAGTTGAGGTATGCTTTGCACACACTCTGGGTAGAGATAGATTAGGACTTCAAAGTGAAAGACCTAAAACTGAGAGACATAGAGCACATAGGCATCAAAGATATGAACATGATTTTCCATTGCCTAGGCCCCAAGAGTACTGAAGAGCCCTTAGACCCTCTCAAGTGGTCAAGACAATGAAAAATTACTTTGATGGGCTAGGAGATCCTTATGATCATGTGGCGGAGTTCAAACAAGTGTTAAGAGATGAACCGACTGAGGACTTGTTCACCCAGTTTGAGGTATTTGGTTTGACCCTCAAGGGTACTACCTTAACTTGGTTTCAACCCCTAAACTATCACAATTACCAAAATATAGGTCAACTGCTAAAAGCATTCATCTTAGAATTTTCCAAGAGTGGCATCAACAGCTTCAAGCAGACACCCTAATAAACAATTCGGCTAGCTAAATGTAGATTTAAACAATATGTGGAAAGATGTGCCACACCTGAATTACCTACACAAGCAAAATAAGTTTCCCTATTTTTAAATGGACTTCTAAGTAGGAAACTTAGGTCATATGTATATCTCAAGGAGCCAATCATGCTAGGTCAATGCTTGAGAATGTGTATTGACATAGAAGACAACTTGAGCGAGGAGTTAGAATTTTCCAAACTCTATAAGGATTCTGACAATTCTACTAGTCATACTTCTATATCCTCCACTACAATAGATGAACTAGCTGAGCAGGTTGCCAAGAAGTTAGGAGTTCAAAATAGACAAACACCAAGGGCACCTTGTTGAAGCAATGCTATACTTGCGAAGGGGACCACATGGCTAATGTATGCCATTGCAAAACTAGAACATGAGAACTAAATGCTCCATATTGCACTATTGAGAGACAATACACCAACCATACAACTCAAGATTGTACGTACAATAGGCAGGCTATCAGACAACCTTATCAACAACCTTACCAATAGGGTAGGTATGAAAACTTATACCAACAACCATGTTGTAGGCCACAACAACAATATCAACCTCAATATCAATAGCAATATCAACCTCAATATCAATAGCAATATTAGGCATCATATAGGCCACAACTGGTTGTAGGAAACCAACCACCAACTCTAGCCAATGTGATTTCAGTTAAGTATGTAGTGGCAGAGGAGAACCCTAATAGAGCATTGGTGCCGATGACTCCTTTGGTCTTAGAAAATGTCCCTCATGCTCAGAGTTTTGACTACATCCATGAAGATAGTCCATGAGCTTATTACACAGAGTCACATGAGCACAGTGAGACTTATTTGTATCAATATGAGGCAATACCTATGGAACCAAATTGGGAGAGAGATTAATCCAATGTCATGTATAGGAATCCTAACCCTAGGCCCCAGTTGAGACAAATGAGACCACAAGCCCTAGAGCACCATGTTTTAGATGTCAAGGAAACCATTTCATTCATTAATGTGCTCATTCACTTGCTCTAGGACAAGGATAGAACATCACAATGCAACACTTTTGTCCCAAGTGTGATAAAGAACATCTCTTGAGAGGTTGTCCAAGGAAGCCCTTTAGAGAGCCTAAGGTTACACCCATTAATGTGGTAGGCTTAGTGATGTATTCAAGTGTATTCAAGTTCAAGTAGCATTAATGTGGCTCCTATATAGGCAGTCACTAGGGCACAAGCCTTAAAATAGGCTAAACCAATTAAACAATCAGACTCAAGTGAATCAAGAGAGCCTCGTAAGAGGAAAACAAGAGCATGGAAGGATACCAGGGAGAAGGCCAATCGTAAGTGGGCTAGGAAGTTATCTGAATTAGAAGAAATCTTGAGAGACGCAAAAATAAAAATTGCAGACATTGCATCTCAAAACCCTTCGCATGCCAAAAATTCATCCACGCCACTTCATCCCACCCCACCACTCATTGTCAATAGATCACAACTAGGATCAGTTCTCATAGATCCAACCCCAGAATGCTTGGACATGATGTTCAAAGCTACCAGGATCAACTTCAAGAAGGGCCAATAATTGCAAACCTAGACAAGAGTTATCATAGAGGAGACTTAGAGATTGAATGAACAAAATTTTGCATGAAAATGGTAGAAGTTGCTCAGGCTATGCCTAAGACCAATCAATTGTTCAATCAAACAAATTCTATCAAATTGGGTTTGTATTTCTAGGGCTTATTAGAAAGAATAGAGCAATCGGTAAAGAAGCCATAGATTTCTCTACCTCCATAGGCTCAACAAGTTGTTGAAAGAGAAATCTCACCACCAACAAAAGTTTATGTTCTTGAAACTTGTGAAGGGTAATCCCCCTCCTATTCCTAAAATTGATGATCTTTATGATCAATTTCCCCAAGACATTCCATCTATTTATGGAGACCAATCAAAGCAACAAGAAGATGAAAGATTAGATTTTGAATCTTATTCTTTACAGGAGTTGCCACAAATCATAGGTCCATGGAATCTGAATCTCTTCGTATAAGAGCTCCCACAATATTGATAAGAAATAAAGACACAGTGGTTGCAAGAAACACTGAAGTCCTAAAGAACACTATGGTCGAGTGTCATCTCACCCTAGAAGAGCTACTCAAAGTAAAACCTGATCTATGGAGACATGTGGCAAATCACGTTCCAGAACTTGGTTCCAATATGTCAAAAGTAGGCCCTAAGCTAAAAGTCCTAGAGATAACTCTAGAAAAAATAGGAGACATGAGTGAAGGTGAAGAAGGTAATACTTATCTTCCAATCACCTACCAAGGTTACACAACCAAAGCTATCTTAGATTCAGGTGATGGTGTTGGGATTGCGACCACCTCATTAAGGAAGCAATGGGGCAAACCTGCATTAAGACCAACTAGAATGAAGCTTCAAATGGATGATGGCCATATTGAAAGACCTCAAGGATTGCTAGAAGGGATAACTCTAACCACTTGTGGTGTAGATTTTGAACACACCTTTGCTATCTGTGACTTTGGCAAAAATAATGTCTATGAAATGATCCTAGGAAGACCCTTCCTATGACAACTACAAATAGTACAAGATTGGGGAACCCACTCCTTGTACTTGCAACACTTAAGGGTCACAACCAAGGTGAATTTGAAGGATTATACCTTCTGAGATGTACCACCCCTATAGTGGAATCCTATCCACTAGGTGCAAGGAGATTCAATCTCTGTGCATTGTGTAAGTTCTTCTGATCCATCCTGGATGCATGAAGATACTCACTTGTGGACATGCAAGCTTGCAGAGGAAGAGGAAAGACATGTAAAAGTGAGAAAAGAAGGAACTTCTCAAGGAAGTGGACCGGTTAGAGACCTAGCCTACACACTAGTGATTTTTCCAAATGAGGAATTTGAGCCTCATGGTTGGGCAGAAATCTTAGCCACCATGGACATCGCTGTCAATGAAAAACAGTGGACACCTCATTGTGATGAATAGGCTTATGATATCTCTTTGTTCATGTGTGAACCCTTGCTAGAAGATTGTGACTCTAATAAGGTCATAGAAGAAGAAGAAGAGAGCAGTGATGATGTAGAGTCCATTGTGATGGATAGTTTCTTTGAAAATGTGGGAGTATTTGCCCAAAAAGAAGAAACCTCTCACAAGCATTAAAATTGTAAATTCAAGGGAGGAAAGTTAAGGTAGTCAAAAGAAAAATAAAAGAAAAGGAGTGAAACAAGTAGAGGAGGAATCATTGTTCGAAGTACTAGAGAATTTCAAGAAATATAAAGTTGAAAATCTAGTGAAAATGCCCAAGAGAGAGGCCATCATAGGATAAGCATATGATAATAAAGAAAAAACCAAAAAAGTATAGTAACCATTGAAGAGAATGAAGAGCAATGTACGTACATGGGAGAAGACCTAATTGCAAAAGAAGAAGTAGAGCTTGTAGCTTTATTAATGGAATATAGGGACGTGTTTGTGTGGACCTATGAGACTTGAAGGTGGTAGGTATGGAAATATGCTCTCACACGATCCCCATGATGGCCGATGCCAAGCCCACCAAACAGAATCCCTACACATATAACGACAATAATAGACTAACTGAATGGGTGTCCTCCATTGTAGTGGTGCCCAAGAAGAATGAAAAGTTGTGTGTGTATTAACCTTAAAAAAGTTTATGCTGCTACCATAAAAAATAACTATCTGCTTCCAATCACCAAACATTTATTGGAGCATCTTGCAGGGAAGGAAGTTTATAGCTTCTTGATGGATTTTCATATTACAACCAAGTAGCCATTGCCCCAAAAGATCAACATAAAATGGCCTTCACCATAGAGTAGGGAATCTTTGCATTTTGTGTGATGCCATTTGGGCTCACCAATGCACCTGCAACATTCCAAAGGCTCATGTGTCATGTCTTCAAAGAGTTCTTGCAAAAGAGCTTAGAAGTATATGTGGATGATTTATGTCCTCATTCCCAAGAAAGAAGAAACCACATCCTAGAGCTCAGACAGATCTTCAACAAGTGTAGAGAATATGTAATTTTTCTGAATCCAAAAAAGTGTGTGTTCATGGTACTTCAAGCTAAACTCTTAGTTCATATTGTTTCTAAGAATGGAATATCAATAGATGAAGACAAAGTAAGAGCCATAGAAAAGTTGCCAAGGCCAAGGAATGTTAAAGAGGTACAAGCCTTTATGGACCATTGTGAACATTATCACACATTTATCCACATGTATGCAATCATAACTAAACCTCTTTACACTCTATTGAAAAATTTTGAGTGGAATGATGAATGCAAAGATTCCTTCAATGAGCGAAAGAGACATTTGTGCACAACACCAATACTAACCACTCCTAATTGGAACAAACTATTCCATCTCCATGTAGATGCATCCAAATATGCAATAGGATGTGTGCTAGCACAACCCAGAGGTGAAGGAAATATAGATTTTCCTATAGCATATGCTAGAAAAGAGCTAAGCAATGCTGAATGAAACTATAAAATAATTGAAAGAGAAGGCTTAGGCATGGTATTCATCATGAAGAATTTTAGACACTATCTATTGGCTAACAACTTCAAGTTTTTCATTGATCATCAAGCTTTTATATATTTTGTCAATAAACCTTGCAATATATGATGCTTAGTAAGGTGTTCCTCTTACTAATGGAATACGACTTTGAAGTGGTTGTTAGGAAAGGTAGGACCCACCTCAAGGAGGATCACCTTTCTCGCATCACTTTAGGAGACACACTTCAAGGACTGTTAGATGAACTACCCAATGCTTATCTATTCAATTTAGAAGTTGTTCCTAAATGGGCAAATAAGTTGGTATCTATCCTAACCTTCAGACCTACAAATAAGAATGTAAAAATGAACAAATATGAAATTATAAAATCACAAAAATATCAAATATTGGTAGGAATTATGTATAAACAAGATATAGAGGGTGTATTATCTTGTTGTGTCGAGGAGGATAAACATAAGAGCTGGTTGCAACAAGCCCATGAAGGATTGATAGGAAATCACTATTCTAAACAACAAATATTGCAGAATATGAAACGTTTAGGACTGTATTGGCCTAGTATGGACAAGAAATACATGAGAGGATTAAGAATTATCTAGTGTGCCAAAAAAGACCCCCAGTGGAGTATGCTACCCTTTATTGCATGTCGTTAATTCCACAATGGAGTGCTCCATTGGTAAAGTTTATGAGATTGAGAACACTACCTAGTGAGGCTAGTCTAGCAAGAAAACCAAGCATGGAGCAAAAGGCCGAAGACTATGCCTTAGTAGGAGACAACCTATACCAAAGAGGCAAAGATAGTTACTTAAGATTGTGTGTTCATGAATTATACTACTTGACAATCCTAGAAACTACACATATCGATGTTGAAATTCAGTCCTAATTGAGTAATTAAGACCATTCTATTCTCAGGACTTTGGTAGTCCAATCTTCATGTGGATGCACATACCTATGTGAAGAGATGGGAGACATGCCAACATGCACAATATCTAATTAGTAAAGATGAGATGCTGTTGAGAACAATGATGGGAGGATGTGCATTCTCAAAGTGGGTTATAGACTTTGTAGGTCCTATTAACACATCAGCAAAAAACTCCCATGCATAGTACATTATTGTAGCCATAGATTACCTTACAAAGTGGGTAGAAGTAAAAGCCACAACAAAGAATGATGCTCAAATGATGGCTAAGTTCTTATTCGAGAACATGTTCACCAGATAATTGTTACCAATAGATTTAGTAAGTGCTAGAGGTACACACTTCTTGAAAAAGTCATTGAAAACCTTCTCCAAGAATTCTTGGTGATACATAAGAAGTATGCCCCCTATCATCTACAAGCTAACACACAAGCCAAGAGCACGAATAAGATCCTATGTAATGTATTGACAAAACTGGTAAATAATAAATGCTTTGATTGGGATAAACAACTTCATCATGTAGTTTGGGCTTATCAAGTTGCCTAGAAGATGGTACTCAATGCGATCGCATTTTAGATGGGCTTTGGACAAAATGTTGTGTCAGCATTAGAATTCTTGATTCCGAGTTTAAAAGTAGCACAAGAGAATGAGTGGAATGGACATGAGTTGGTCTCTAGGATATTTGATCCAGAATGCTTAGGTGAGACTAGGCTACGAGCGACAAAAGGCATCTATGCTACAAAGAAAAGCACATCAAGAATAAAGGATTAAAAGAGGGAGACCTAGTGTTGGTGTATACACTAAAGCAACATGCACGTAAATTGGAAAAACAAGGATATGGAACCATGGTCATTAATAGAATTTTCACTAGCTATGCACTTCAGTTGGCCACTCTAGAATGTGACATCTTGCCAAGCTATATTAGTGGATTCGGAGTCAAGCTATATCAAGAATCTCTTATAGAGGATATGCTTATGAGACTCAACACTACTAAGAAGTGAAAAGAAGAAGAGTTAAGGGCTAGAGATTCCTATCCTATTAAAGGATGTCCCTTTTGATAGTAAAGTTGCTAGTTTGCCATGATGAGGACATCACAGAACATATGATATTAGGCCAGGATTGGTTGGACAATCATGCAATTGACTTAAACCTGTGACAATGATCGCATCAAGTATGTGTTAACAATAAATGCCTAATAGTTGAATTGGAAGGCAAGGCCCCTTTTGATTCTAGTACCTCGCACTTTGCAAACACTGCAAAGTCCAATGTGCACCATTACTCACCTATTGATGGGTAGGTCATCAAAGTGCTAGAAACCCCTTCTCTTCCAAAAGTATCAACATCACGATTGGAACAATCAATTTCATGAAGCACAAGAGGACAAATACAACACGACGGCAAGAAGGAGGCCACCTAAGTGACAAAAGCTACTACACAATCTTGCTCCTCGTGCACAAGGACAAAACTTGAACCAAATTTCAAGACTAAAAGAATATGGGTGATGAAAGGCAAGCAACCACTAGCTTTGCCACAACAATTCCCATTTGGGCAAACCAACCATGTCAATAAAAGAACCAAGCAACTAGGACAAGCTCAACCACAATGTATTTGACAAATCTAGGTGCCTAACGCATTAGCTATGGCTCAAAAAGGGCGATTACACATGTGGGTACTGTTGGGGGATTCTTTTGCAAAAAGGGACTTGAGTATTTGTAGGAGAAGCAGGAAGAAGAAGAAGAGGCGAAACACAGACACTGAAAGATTTTGTATATTGATTATCAGTAGTAAAATACAATGTTGATGTATAAACAAGACCAACTGTTCTCTGTGTAGAGTGTTTAATCCAAGAATACACACACACACACACACAAGGTAACAAGATACCCAAAGTTCCGTATGCCGCCAACCTTCTCTACACCAGACATCCACCTTCTCTAGGAGCTTGCTCTTTGTGAACCCCTTGCAATCAACCTTCCAATAGGGTAGGAGGGAGGGACACCTTCTGTCGATGTGCACACCTCTTCAATGGTACCTTGTGCCACCTTAATTGTGTTGCTTACTGGTTCTCTGCACTCCGTCTCTGCACACACTAGATCACTCTTCTTGCACACTTTGTCTCAAACTTGTTTCTTTGCATCGCACTTTGATTCAATGTCTCTTGCTCTTCTCACTTAGTGTAGACTATGCTTTCTTGCTTAGTCTAACTCCCAGAATAATAATGCCCATTCCTTGTGTGTCGATTCAGTTTCATAGACAACTATTACCTGATAGTGTATCTTGGTGCTCACTTTGACGTCCCAAGAATGTCTAAAAATGTGTATAACCAATGACTATATATTTTTTCCTGAAGTGAATTTAGGACTAAAACAATATTTTAAATGGGGGCCATACATACACTTTTGTATACCACTTCCTCTTCAGGTGCCTTCACTTTTGATTTCATTTCTTCAATATGTGTACTTAAGGGAGGGTTCACTTGAACCTTCCAAACACTTTAAAATCCTTGAAAACCTTATAGAAAGGCAATGTACAAGCTCCATTCCACTTTCTGCAAACCATGATCATTGTGAACAAATTGATTGAACTACTTGTCCACCTTGAACAACTTGACTTTGACCACTTTGACCAGCTTGACTTTGATCACTTTGTCTTTGACTATCTTGACTTTGACCACTTTGACTTTGATTGGCTCAACAATTGCCCACCACCTAATGGGCTCTCCGTCTCGAAGAGCTAACAACAAAACCATGAGCATAGAGGTTCACCTTGATACCTGTTGTGCAAAACCTTCAAAATGACATATGAGCAGCTATGAGGTTCACGAGGAAGGGGAGAGAACAATCACAAGGGACTAAGAAAAATTGGAGTTCAGCTCATTGAAGAAGCGTAAGCTAGAGAATTTGGGGTAGGATGGAAAGGTTAGGGAGAATTGAAGGGTTAAGAAGGATAGGGTAATAATGAATGCGATAGAGGTTCCATATGGAAAAATGTGAAACATGTGGGAAACTAAGGATGGAATAGACCATGTGGACCACATACATAATAATAAACACATGTTAAATATGCACAAAACATGTGGGTTTGGACCAAACGGAGGAGAAAATTTTGCTTTTGGCAAAAATAATGCAGAAATTGAGTGCATCAGTGTCAAAAAACATGAAATTGACCCCAAATTTGAAAAAATGACCATTCAAGGTGCAATCTAGAGCCAAAAACATTTTTTTGATAAAAATAAAAAATTTAAACCACACCATAGGATAAATTTATCCTATGGTGGGTGGGGGTGCACTGGGGAGGGGGGAAGAGAGAGAGAGAGGAAGAGAGTGGAGAGAGAGGAAGAAAGTGGAGAGAGAGAGAGAGGAGAGAGGGGGTAGAGAGGATATAGAGAGATTAGAGAGAGGGTAGAGGGAGGCAAAGAGAGGTAGAGAGACATAGAGAGAGAAGATAGAGAGAGGTAGAAAGAGAAGATAGAGAGAGGTAGAAAAAGAAGATAGAGAGAGGTAGAGAGTTTTTTGAAATAAAAAAATGAAAGTTGGAGAGTTGCTTTCTTTTGGAAAATATCTAAAAAATAGACCAAAAATTTTAAATGGGGGACCATACATACACTTTTGCGTAGCGCTTCCTCTTGACATGCCTTCACTTTTGCCTACATTTCTTCAAATTTGTGTTATATCAAGAACCTCTTACAGAGGACATGCTAATGAGACTCAACACTGCTAAGAAACGAAAAGAAGAAGAGTTAAGAGTGAGAGAAGAAGCACAGGCAGAGGCCAGAGAGCGTATTAGGCGAAATAAGTTAAGGCGATTAGGCCTAGATGTCAACTCAAAAGCCCCAAAATATCACATGGATATGTGCCAAAAGTCAGGCATAGCGACTTCTCAAGTCATTGACCGAAGACCCTTTGTGACCATAAATATAGGACAAGGGAAGGGTGCAAGGACGGTAAAGGCATTGATTGACTCAGGTGCAACAAGTAGTGCGGTTAGACTTTCATACTGCCAAGACTTGCAGTTGAACATCAATCACATAGAAGCTTATCTCATAGGATTGGGAGGTGTGGAAACCCCTTGTTTGGGCGAGGTGGAACTTCCCATCTACCTTCAAGATGTTCCAATGAAAGTCAAAGCGCTAGTATGTCAAGATGAGAACCTTACAGAACCACTTGTCTTGGGTCAAGATTGGATCTATGACCATGCAGTTAACTTAAACCTAAGAAGTCAAATTCTTCAAGTTTGGGTTCATGAACAATGCATTACATTAGAATTAGAGAACTGCATGCTCCTAGATCATGGCACCACACACTCTCTTAGTTCTTCCAGGACTAATCATATGAAAGAAGATGTTGTATGTGTCAAAAGCTCTATGATGCAGAAGGAGTCAATCGTGGAAGACCAGGTTCGAAGGCAGGTGGATCTTTCTTCTTCTCCAAAGAATCAAGTAGCCACAGTAATGAGTCCACCACACAAGAAAACACAACCGTTCACGACAACTGCTACATCAAATAGAAAGACACCATTCGATAAGAAAGCAGTTCCGAGCATGAAGCAGATATGGGTACGCAAAGGAGAGCAACCACCTGCCTTGCCCCCACAAATTCCATCCAGGCAAGCCAACGAGGCCAGAAGACAAAGGAAGCAGCTCGGACAAGCTCAATCACAAGGTATCCAACAAGTTTGGGTGCCTAAGAAGTTAGCTGCAGCTCAACAAGGGCAATTACAAATGTGGGTACCTAAGAAGCTCCTACATCCACAACAACCTATGTTCTCCCACATGCGAAAGGTCTCAACCAAGAAGCCAAAAAGAGAAAAGGGTATGAACCACGTACAGAGACCAAAGGAAGATCAAATCAGCACTTCAACATTAGTAGGAAGACATGCAAAAAGGATATGGGTTTGGAAGCCAAAAGTACAAGTAGCCTCCACCGAACCAAAGCGCCAACCACACTGGATACCACAGTTCAGAAAGCATCCAAAGAGTAAGACACCTTAAGTGACCTCTACAGTGCCAAATGAGGTTCTAAAATGGACTCCAGTAAGGAGTATTACATCGGTTCGAGACTCAATGGATACCTCCACCAAGGTCGGCATCAACCTCCGCAAATAACATCGAAAGCCTCAAACGAGCAACACCCATGTGCTCCTTGCACAACCCTATCTTTTGCGCCATTCAGGTCATGCATTTCCAAAGTATGCATTAATATAGGGCCACATTACACGGCCGTGCATAGACACACTTGAGAATCCCAAGCACAAGAGCACAGTGACATATGTCAAATATTTCTATTGATACTAACTTTTGTGTTCTTGTTTTGTGATATCTTTTTCCTTAAAAAAAAAAAAAAAAAAAAAAAAAAGGAAACACGTGTTCCCAGGTTTGGCTCATGAAACATGAATGAGTCATGCTTGGTTAAAGGTGGAACTGTGGATTACTAGGCATTTATCAATTTGGATAGAAGTGTGTCTTGGCTAGAAGATGATATAATTGCTGCCTTATCTCATAGATGTCAAGAACTTGGCATGAGCATGGCATCCACAACTATGGTTTCCTCTTACTATGGTAGGAGTGAAGAGCTTGAAGGTCTGCAACTTGAATGATGCATAACTATTGCATGTACGAGAGCATCCAGGGAGATATCTGCACGGGGTAGCTCTGGTACCCTGCAAATCTTTGTATGTATACTGGATGAGAAGACTCCTGCTTATGGTGAGCTAGAGAGAATATGTGAAACTAAGCTTGGTGTAGTTCTTGAATGTTGTTTGTCAAGGAATATAAAGAAATTCATTTCTCTGTATTTGACAAATGATGCTTTGAAACGAGGAGACAGGATCAGCCACTCAAAAGATCTCATAAGTGGACCATCAACATGGACTTTCATCAACAATGTTCCATCCCAAAGGCCGAGTGTACAACACGAAGAGATGAACATCAATCGACCTTCTCCATGGTAAGTATCTTTACCTTCGAAACATCATAACCATGATAGCTTAGGAAACCTCTTCGTCGGCATACCCTTGAGCACTTAGCTCAAGACCCCCAATTTTTGCACCATACTTCTTCCAATGCATTTTCCAAGTAAGCATTCATAGGGCTACATTACAAGGCCGTGCACAAGGCACATATTTTCCTCAACCCATGCACGAACACACTTACCCATCACTCAATATGGGTTATGAGTACTTGGCATGACTACTATGAACATCAACTGTGGAAGATCTAGAAAACATCAACGGAGACTCACAACGACACAGTCATGCTGGAATCCAAGGCAGAAGCACATACCAAGAGACTACAACTTGCAAAGACTCACAGTGATAGATGAAGAACCAGACACATCTGGAAGTCAGATGACTTTTGTTCATACAGAAGGGACACTCCCTCTCAAGGCACTACTTGGAACAACCACTACAACAAAGGTCTGTCAGGGACGACAGACTCGAGAGGGGGGGGAGTGTTGAAGCTCAAAGTCAAGGACAAAGCATGGAAGCACATCAAAAGGTGGACACACAAGGAAAGGGAGCAAGTAGGGAGCTCCAAGAAGTGTATGTCAAATTTTCAGAAGAATCCCCTACAAAAATAGTGATTTTCATCACTAAAAACCATTGTAAATACCATTATCTATTTTTATAACTCCATTTTGTTCAAGCCGAGGAGTCCTTGAGCTTGAGGAGTATTAGAACTATCATCCTACCAATTTTCATAATTTTTAGACTCCGTTTGAGCCCTCAAATAAGCCCTGGAACCTAATTTTTAACTAGGCCGGACACTAGGTCTGGACAGGGCCAAAACTAGTCAAAAAACTATAAAAAGAGCTAGAGAGCTCATTTTTGGGGTTAGCTTGTGAGAGAATAGAGCTTTGGTAAGAGAACTCTTTGGCAATCTAAGCTTTCCATTGTTCCTCTCTTTGATCTTACTTTGTGCGCGTGTGTGTGTATGTGTGTGCATGTTTGTGTGCTTTCACTCACGCACTTGTGCCTTCACTTGCTCGTAGTCTTCATACCGGTCCTCACCTCTCCGCGGATTGACAAGTAAAGGAGGTGGTGCTTACACTTGAGCTACAGTTTTCTTGCTAGACTAGCCTCATTAGGTGGTGTTCCCCATCTCATAAATTCTACCAATGAGTGCTCCAATTTGGAATTAACGATACATGATAAAGAGTCGTATGCTCCACTGGGGGTTTTTCCTGGCCGACTAGACAATTCTTAATCCACTCATGTATTTATCCATGCTAGGCCACTACACTCCTAAACGTTTCAAATTCTGCATTCGTTGTTTAGAATAGTGATTTCCTAGCAATCCTTCATGAGCTTGTTGCAACCAACTACTACGCTCATCGTCCTCGACACAACAAGTGAATACACCCTCAGTATCTTGTTTGTACATGCTTCCTACCAATATGTGATATTTTTGTGATTTTACAATTTCTTCTTGGGATGTTTTCACATTCTTATTTGCGGGGCCAAAGGTTAGGACAGGTACCAACTTATTTTCTCGTTTAGGAATAACTTCTAAATTGAACAGATAAGCATCGAGTAATCATCAGACACTCCTTGCGATGACTCGCCTGAATTGATGCGAGAGAGGTGATACACCCTAAGGTGGGTCCTACCTTTCCTAACAACAACTTCAAAATCATACTCCATTAGTAAGAGGAACCATCTTACTAAGCGTCATGTATTGCAAGATTTATTGACCAAATATAATAAAACTTGATGATCAGTGAAAAAGTTGAACTTATTGGCCAATAGATAGTGTCTAAACTTCTTCACGGCATATACCATGCCTAAGCCTTCTTGCTCGGTTGTGGTATAGTTTCGTTCAACTGCGTTTAGCTGTCTACTAGCATATGCTATGGGAAAATCTAAATTTCCTTCACCTTTGGGTTGTGCTAGCACACATCCTATTGCATGATTGGATGCATCTACATGGACGTGGAATGGTTTATTCCAATTAGGAGTGGTCAGTATTGGTGCTCTGCACAAACATCTCTTCAACTCATTGAAGGATTTTTCTCAGAATTTATCAGTAAGGCATAAAGAGGTTTAGCTATGATTACATACATGTGGATAAACCTGCGATAATATCCGCAATGGCCCATAAAGGCTTGTACCTCTTTGACATTCCTTGGCAACTCCGCTATGGCTCTTACTTTTGTCCTCGTTGGTTGATATCTCGTTCTTAGAAACAATATGACCTAAGATATTACCTTATTGTACCATGAACACACACTTCTCTGGGTTCAGACACACTCGATATTCTCTACACTTATTGAAGATCTGTCTCAGCTCAGGGATGTGGAGTCTTCTTTCTTGGGAATGAGCACATAAATCATCCACATATACTTCCAAGCTCTTTCGCACAAACTCTTTGAAGACATGACACATGAGCCTTTGGAATGTTACACGTGCATTGGTGAGCCCAAATGGCATCACACAAAATGCAAAGATGCCCCACTTTGTGGCAAACGCCATCTTGTGTTGATCTTTTGGGGCAATGGCTACTTGGTTGTAGCCTGAAAATCCATGAAGAAAGCTAAAAACTTCCTTGCCTGCAACATGCTCCAATAAATTTTTAGTGATTGGAAGCAGATAACTATCTCTAATTGTAGCGGAATTAACGTTTTTAAGGTTAAAACACACTCGCAATATTCTGTTCTTCTTGGGCACCACTACAATGGGGGATACCCATTCAATATGCTCAATCTCATAGATAAATCCAGCTTCAATCAATCTGTCAATTTCTACTTTTATTTTGGCTGCATAAGTGTCATTATATGTGTAGGGCTTCTGTTTGGTGGGCTTGGCATCGGCTGTCATGGGGATCGTATGAAAGCAAATTTTTGGATCTACTCCCTTCAAGTCTCTATAATGCCATGCAAACACATCCCTATATCCTCTTAATAAAGCAACAAGCTCTGCTTCTTCTTTTGCACTTATGTCATCTCCTATGTACGTACATCTCTCTTCATTCCCTTGAATGGTCACAACAATATTTTTGTTCTTTTCTTTATTATCATACGTTTCTCCTATGATGGCCTCTCTCTTAGGCATTCATACCAAAATTTTTGGGTCCTCAACTTCATATTTCTTGAAGTTTTTTGGTACTTCAAACAATGATTCCTCCTCTTCTTGTTTCAATGCTTTCCTTTTCTTTTTCCTTTGATTACCCTCACTTCCTTCCTTTGAATTTATAGTTTTAATGCTTGTGAGAGGTTCTTCTTCTTTTTGAGTAAATACTCCTACATTTTCTAGTTAATGCTCTTCTGAGTGAAAGCAACTATCCATCACAATGGACTCTAGATCATCATCATTCTCTTCTTCTTCTATGACATTACTAGGCTCATACTCTTCTAGCAAGGGCTCACACATGAACACAGAGATATCATAACCTTCCTCATCACAATGAGCTGTCCATTGTTCTTCATTGACAGCAATGTCCATGGTGGCTAAGATTTTTGCCTGACCATGAGGCTCAAATTCCTCATCTGGAAAGATCATCGGTGTGTAGGCTAGGTCTCTAACCGGTCTATCTCCTTGAGAAGTCCCTTCTTCTCTCACTTTTAGGTATTTTTCCTCTTCCTCTGTGACCTTGCACATCCACAAGTGAGTATCTTCATGCATCCAGGATGTATCACGTGAACTTTCAGAATGCACAGAGATTGAATCTTCTTGCACGTTGTGGATAGGATTCCACTGTAGGGTTGGTACATCTCTAAAGGTATAATCCTTTGAATTCACCTTGGTTGTGACCCCTAAGTGTTGCAAGTACAAGGATTTGGTTCCCCAATCCTGTACTATTTGGAGTTGTCGTAGGAAGGGTCTTCCTAGGATCATCTCATAGACATTATTTTTACCAAAGTCACATATAGCAAAGGTGTGCTCAAACTCTACACAAGTGGTTAGAGTTATCCCTTCTAGAAATCCTAGAAGTCTTTCAATATGGCCATCAGCCATTTGAAGCTTCATTCTAGTTGGTCTCAATACGGGGTTGCCCCATCGCTTCCACAAGGAGGTGGGTGCAATTGCAACACCAACACCTGAATCCAAGATAGCTTTGGTTGTGTAACCTTGGTAGGTGATTGGAACATAAGTATTACCTTCCTCACCTTCACTCATGTCTCCTATTTTTTCTACAGGTATCTCTAGTACTTTTTGTTTAGAGCCTACTTTTGGCATATTGGAATCAAGTTTTGGAACTTGATTCGCCACATGTTTCCATAGCTCATGTTTTACTTTGAGCAACTCTTCTACGGTGAGATGACACTCAACCTTAGTGTTCTTCACAACATCAATGTTCCTTGGAGCCACTGAGTCTTCATTTCTTACCAATATTGTGATAAAATTCATGCACGGTCTAGTGGTCCCTATGCACTTGTTACGCAACAACCTCTTAAAGGAAAATCCAGGCGAGGAGGTCAACGAGTTGGAGAAATGGAAGTTTGGGCTTCGGAAGGTGGGAGCTCTGATCTAAAGAGATTTAGATTCTCATGGGCTTGCAAATTGTGGCAACTCTTGTAAAGAATTAGATTCAAAATCTAATCTTTCATCTTCTTGTTGCTCTCCTTGATCTCCATAAATAGATGGAATGTCTTGGGGAAATTGATCATGAAGATCATCAATTTCAATAATAGGAGGGGAATTATACTTCTCCTTTGCCCATTTCTCTTCTTGTATTTCTCACAAGAAATCTTGAGAGTACTCTTGAATTGAAAGAGGTGCTCCAACACCCATGGAATTAGGAACGTAGACTTTCATCCGTGGTGAGCTTTCTCTTTCAACAAGTGGCTGAGCCTGTGGAGGTAAAGAAACCTGCAGCTTATTTACCAATTGCTCTAATCTTTCTAGTAAACCCTGGAAATGCAATTCCAGTTTTGACAGAGTTTGTCTAATTGAACAATTGACTGGTCTCGATCATATCCTGAGCTAGTTCTACCATTTTCATGCACATTTTTTGTTCGCTCAATCTCTAAATCTGCTCTAGGGTAACTCTTGTCTGGGTTTGTAGCCGTTGTCCCTTCTTGAAGTCGAGCCTCATAGGCCTTAAACATCATGTCCAAGCCTTCGGGGGTTGGATCTCCAAGAACAAACCCTGGTTATGGTCTATTTACAATGGGTGGTGGGGTGGGATGAGGTGGAGTGGGTGGACTTTCGGCATGCGAGGGGTTTTGAGATGCAATGTCTTTTATTTTTGTTTTCACTTCTTTTCGGCTTTCTTCTAGGTCAGATAACTTTTTATTCCACTTGCAATTGGCCCTTTGCCTGGTATCCTTTCATGTTCTTGTTTTCCTCTTACTAGGTTTTCCTGATTCACTTGACTCTGATTGTTCCACCGGTTTAGCCTGTTGTCGTACTTGTGCTCTAGTAACTGCTTGTATAGGAGCAACATTACTGTTACTTGAACTTGAATCCACCACTAAGCCTACCACATTAATGGATGTAACCTTATGCGTACCAGAGGGGTTCCTTGGACAATCTCTCGGGAGATGTTCTTTGCCACAGTCAAGACAAAAGCCTTGTATTGTGATTTTTTGTCTTGTCTCGAAGACGGTGGGTGGGGACATTCAAGAATGACATGGTCACCCTGACATCTAAAACAAAGTCCTCTAGGCGCTTGTGGTCTCATTTGTCTCAATTGGGGCCTAGGGTTAGGATTCATATACATGAAATAGGAGTATTCAAGCTCTCAATTTTGTTCCATAGGTGGTGCCTCGTATTGATATGGATAAGTCTCACTATGCTCAGGTGACTCTGTGTAATAAGGTTGTGGACTATCTTCATAGGAGTAGTCAAAACTCTGGGCATGAGGGTCATTTTCTAAGACGAAAGGGGTCACTGGCACCAATGCTCTATTAGGGTTCTCCTCCGCCATTGCATACTTAAATGGAATCATCTTGGCAGGAGCTAGTGGTTGGTTTCCTAGGACCGGTTGTGGCCTATATTGTGCCTGATACTGTTGTTGGTACTGAGGTTGATATTGCTGTTGTTGCCTATAATATGGCTGTTGGTATTGGTTTTGATACCTACCCGGTTGGTAAGGTTGCTGATAGTTTTGTTTGACAGCCTGCCTATTGTATGGACAATCTTGAGCTATGTGGTTCATGTATTTTCTCTCAATTGTGTAGTATGGAGCATTCAAGTTTCCTTAGGGTTGAGCCATCATCGGACAGACATTAGCCATATGGTCTCCTCCACAGTTGTAACATTGCTTCAATGAGGTGACCCTTCGTCAAAAATGCGATTTTGGCTGAAAATCATGAAAAACGTGATTTTGAGTGAGAATCGTGAAAAATGCGATTCTAACTCAAAATCGTGTTTTTTTTATGAGAATTGCGATTTTGAGAACGATCAAAGAATCACGATTTTGATAAAAAATTGTGTTTTGTCAAAATCGTGTTTTTGGCCTGAAAATCACGTTTTTGAAATGACCAGAAAATCATAATTTTGATTGAAAATCGAGTTTTTGCTCAGAATCGTGTTTTTGCCTGAAAATCGTGATTTTGATTGAAAATCATGTTTTTTCTCAGAATTGTGTTTTCGCCTAAAAATTGTGATTTTGATTGAAAATCATGTTTTTGCTCAGAATCGTATTTTTGACCTAAAAATCATGATTTTGGTAAAAAAGCGTGTTTTTGAGAATCGCCAAAAATCACCCTTCTGAGGATGACCAGAGAATTGTGTTTTTGAAAAATTCTGAGGATCGTGATTTTGAGCATAGGCAAAGAATCGTGATTCTGAGAATGATCTTAGAATGGTTTTCTTTAGAAAGCTTTTAGGTGGGAAATAGAAAATCGTGATTTTCTAAAAATTCAACTTTTTCATAGAATTGCAATTTTCATCATAGAATCACGATTTTTTGAGATTTTTGGCGGGAACTTCAAATTTTAGCACCGAGGCCTGCACGTCGAGCATAGGGTCATGGAAATCACAGAAACTTGCACAAACAAGAACTTTGCCTCTCCCTTCTCCTTTTTGCACACCCACGAATGAAAAATGAGGTGAAAATGTGGAAAATCGAGTGAAAAATGAAAAATTTTAGTGAAAATGAAGATGGAGATGGTGATGATCATGAAGATGGAGAAGAAAAATCAGAAAATTAACAGAAAATGATTGTTTTTTTACCTTCCAGCATTGCAAATCTACGATCTTACCATCACAACGCTCGTCCTCAAAGCTCTCTCCCCGACAACGGTGCCAAAATTTGGTGTAGCTCAAGTGTAAGCACCACCTCCTTTACTTGTCAATCCGCAGAGAGGTGAGGAGTGGTATGAAGACCATGAGCGAGTGAAGGCACAAGTGCGTGAGTGAAAGCACACAAGCATGCACACACATCCACACACATGCACGCAAGGTAAGAGCAAAGAGTGGAACAATGGAAGGACTTTGATTACAAGAGAAATCTAATACAAGAGCTCCAATACCAAACAAGCTAACTCTCTAACTAGCTAGCCCCAAAAATGAGCTCTCTAGCTCTTTTTATAGTTTTTTGACTAGTTTTGGCCTTGTCTAGACCTAGAGTCCGGCCTAGTTAAAAATTAGGTTTCAAGGCTTATTTGAGGGCTCAAATGGAGTCTAAAAATTATGAAAATTGGTAGGATTCTAATACTCTCAAGCTTGAGGACTCCTCAGCTTGAAAAAAATGGAGTTACAAAAAGGTGAAATGATATTTACAATGGTTTGAGTGATCAAAATCACTGTTTTTGTAGGGGATTCTTATGAACATTTGACATACACTTCTTGGAGCTCCCTACTTGATCATCTTCTTGTGTGTCCAACAATAAGCTGGGATTCTTTTGCAGAAAGGAACTTGAGTGTTTGTAGGAGAAGGAAGAAGAAGGAGTGGAACAAAGACACCGAAAGCTTTTGTATATTGATTATCAATAAGAAAACACAATGTTGATGTATAAAACAAGACTAAGTGTTCTCTGTGTGGAGTGTTTAATCCCAAAGAATACACACACACACACACACAAGGTTACAAGATATCCAAAGTTCCTTATGCCACCAACCTTCTCTGCACTAGACCTCCACCTTCTCCAGGAGCTTGCTCTTGTGCACACCTTGCAGTTAATTTTCCAATAGGTTAGGAGGGATGGACACCTTCTATTGATGCACACACCTCTTCAATGGTACCTTGTGCCACCTTGATTGCTTTGCTTATTGGTTCTATGTGTTGGTGCAAGTAAACCATCAATTGATGTCTTGAACAAAAGGTTGAAGTCAAAAGATGAAGAAAAGACCAACAAGTGAAGCTTGAGGATGGTGCATATTTAGGAAATGAAGACTTGTATACATATGTACATTAACCTTGTAATTAGCTCACTTATACTTTTGTTATGGTCATGAGATTGTTTATATATGTCTATATATACAAGTAGAAAGTTCGGGGATGTATGAGAGAGCATGAGATGTGATGAATTAGAAGTTCTAAGACTCATGTTGCAGAGCTAAAGAGAGCACAAAGCAGAGAAGATGACGGGCCCTAAAGTTTTTCCGATTTGGACATCATATTTTGTATCATAACTACTCTTGTAATACATTTTCCTTTGTAAAAGCACTAGAGGAGTCCTCTAGATGCATCCCCACAGAAGATTAGAGATCTACCCATGTAAAATAGTAGGAAATTAGTCTTTTAGCGAATAAAGTGCCGGTCTCTTGTGTGAAAGGACCAAACTTAGGGCTCATGTATATAAGTCACTTTGTGACTCTTTGTAAAAGACTTCTTGCCAATGTGAAGAAGGAGCTCTTCAAATTTTCGAGTTTGCCTCTTTCATGCTGATTTTGATCTTCATTTCGCTCTTGTATGTGTGTGTCATGCTTGTAATGCATGTATAGGACTGTTATCTACCCCTTACCCTTGGTTTTGAGTTGCTGTGGTGCGTGCGCAAGCTAGGAGAAGTTGTGGCGCGGGTATTTGTGATTCCCGTCATTCACTGTTTTTGCCATAACTTGAAGCAAAGTGGTCAGAATTGAGTGAAACCACCACCATTGGATGCGTCTCGTCGAGAGCTTCGAAAGGAGTACCCTATTGCCTATATTTGGAGTTCTTGGCTGGGAGAAAACCTCAAAATACTAAAAACTGCTGTAAAGGCTTGCGGCAAACACTTCCAGTATTTCAGCGAGTGTGAGAGGTAGTAGTCTTTTCTCATGTATGCTAGCTGAACCACTTCATTTTCCATCACATGTGCACACGTCTTCATACACTTGGTACGTTGTTCCTTAGGATTGACAATTAGATGTGTGTTAAAGTACCCACTATATGCACTTGTGTGGCAATTGAGGTATAGTCTCATTGGCACAAGTCCTTGAGTCGTCTCAGCTCAAGTACACACGTTTTTGGCGCCGTTGCCGGGGAACACTCCACCAAGGTGCCTTCGTGATGGTTATAGATCGAGTGTGATAGAATCGTACTTGTAGAGGTAAAATTGTCCGGTGGCAATTAGTCAGTCACTTCAGCACTTGTTACTTCACATCTCCGAGGTGTGTGTGATAAGTTTCAGGTTTAGGTTTAGGAGGAGGGAAGAGAAGGAGGAGTTAGGGTTAGGTTAGGAGTAGAGGAATAGAGAGGAGAGGAGAAGTTGGAATAGGAAAAAATCACCAAAAATCACCAAAAATTACCCAAAATTCAAGTTCTGTCCAAAAAAAAAGTATAAAAACCAAAAAAATTGATTCATTTGATACTTCACTGCTTACTGGTATCGTCAGAGAGCATCGACTGGTATCGCGTGGGAGATATCGTGTGCTTCAGGCCTTCAGAGCTAGGTTTAAGTTCAAAAGTGCTAGCAGTACTACACAAAGGTAAGATCCCTCAAGTTTATCTGACAAAAACACATTAGACATGCATGAACACGTGATTAAAAGTTTGCGTAGTATCGCGAGGGGGAGAAACTCATATTGTTGTCATTTTTTTTGTGGGATACAGAGGTCTAGGAGAGAAGAGGGGAGTAAGGAGAGCAAGGGGGCATTAAAATTTTGAAAAAATCTTGCATTTTGGCTTGAGTATCGCGATCGGTTGAGGTTTGGTATCGCGATACCAAAACTCCCTTGTATCGCGATACTCGCCAAAGTATCGTATCGCTTGATACCGGACTTGGTATCGCGATACCATTTTGGTATCGTGACCCAGAGTTGGTATCGCGATCGTAGATTTTCTCTGGTATCGTATCGTCGGGTATCAGTCTTAGTATCGCGATACTGTTTGGGTATCGTGTCGCTAAGTTGGTATCGCGATCGCTCATACTGCAGTGGTATCGTATCGTCTCCGACCGAAGACTGTATCGCGATACCATCTTGAGATCGTATTGCCTTGGGTCTCAAGTATCATATCGTCGACCTTGGTAAGTATCGTATCGTATCACTTGGCATTTGGTATCGCGACACCACTCCGATATCGTATTGCTGCTCACCTGGTTAGTATCACGATACCGTCATAAGTGTCGTATCGTCTGGGTACTGTGGTATCGTATCGTCTGCTTTTCAAAGTAGTATCGCGATACCATAGTGGTATCGTATAGCTTCTGTGCCTGGTATCGTATCGTGAGCATAGTCTCGTATCGTATCGTGAGGTGGTCCAGTATCGTATCGCCTAGAATTCTGGTATTGTATCGTCTTGGTGTTTGGTATCGTATTGCGGTCAAAGCAGTATCGCCCGAGAGCAGTATCGTCAGGAAGTGGTATCGTCCAGATTGACCCTTTCTTTTGTCAAGACACTTTAAGTCATAAGGAGAGCCACCCAAGGAGAACCTGTGGGACATAAAGAGAGACTTGGGGAAGTGAATGAACCTGAGATCCGGAAGAACCCTAGGAAGCCGAAGAAGTGTAATCTCTTCTGTAGGTAGTGTAGCAGAGCCAAGTAACCGTTCACATTATTCTGAGACCTCCAGTGAGTCAGAGGAAGAAATTCCCATGGCTTCGGAGGATATGCAGAACACAGTACCCATGATTGGCATGATGTCAATCATTGAGGGAGAGTACAGAACCTCTTTGGAATATGTGAACACCAACCACAATGAGGTCCCCATTTATCTGGATGGTCTAAACAGATCTGTGGCCAGGTTAAAGAAAGCGTCAGAGGCCTACATAGTGCCTAGACCAGCAGTCAAGTACGTAGGAGGACTTTACATGGACAAAAGAGATATCCAATATGTTGTCACAGAACACCCAGAGAACATTAACGAAATTGGTGAAGAAAATAATGCTTCAAACTTAAATGGAGGAGGGAATGAAGAGCAAGTAACTACACCTAGAGGAAGATCTACAGTTGCGAGGATATGGAGAGGAGATCTAATCCCCCAAGATGACACCTTAATGGATGTATATTTGATAACTGGAATGGAGGATCTCCTTAGAGCACATTCTTCAATTTGGGAAGCTGCTCCTAATCCGGTCACCATTTATGAGTTGCAAGATCCTGATTTTTCCACCATTATCACTTATCTGGATAAAAATCAAAGAAGATATTGGCCCATGACAGAAGCGGAAAGAGCCGAGTTGAAATATCAAAACATCCCAGTGTTCCCTCATAGGGACCAAGCCACTACATCAAGAAACCCACTGGGAACTTCCCATAATGATTCATACCAACAGTCAGGCCAAACTCAACAAACACAACAGACCCAACAAACTCAAATCCCCTTCAGACCTCCTGTACAGTTTGCAATGCCTGCAAATAACCCTAACTACCGACCTCAACCAACTATTGACCCCAGACATGGAGTTCATGCTCCAGTCAGACTGCCGGTAGTAAGAGGACCAGGCATACCAATAGGAAGACCTATTTTCCCAGTGATGCCTAGACCACCCGAAGCAGGAAGACGACTAAGGCCAATCCAAGTTGCCAAATGCATGAGAAATCACTATGATGGCTCTAGTGAACCTTACAATCATATAGCGGAATTTAAACAAGTAATCAGAGCCGAACAGGTAGAAGACTTTTTGATTCAATATGAGTCCTTTGGCCTTACACTGTCAGACACTGCGCTAGCATGGTTTCAGCCATTGGACCCTAATACCTTTCAAAACATGGAGCAAGTATACCAAGAAATGATTGAGGAATTTACTAAATCAGGAATTAAAAACAATTCTTCATCATTAATCCATAGCTTCAAGCAAGTCCCTACCGAGTCAGTGAGATTGGCGGCCAGAAGATTCAAGCAATATGTAGACAGATGCCCAGTAGAAGAGAGGCCGACACAAAATAAAATGGTGTCATTATTTTTGGAAGGGTTGTTGAACGGATCCTTGAGATCATTGGTGTATGTAAAAAGGGTTCAGACCTTGCAAGAATGCATGAAGGAATGCATAGATTTAAAAGATAACTTAGCTGAGGATCTGAAAATACCACAAGGAAGCTTGAAAAGTGAAGATTCGGCTAGTAACTCATCAATTCCTAAAAATAATGTAGAGGAAATAGCCAAATTGTTAGCGAAAAAGTTGAATGTTCAAGGACAGAGGAACTACCCCAATAACCCAATGAGAGTACCCATGCTCAGAAGGTGTATGCGTTGCGGAGGTGATCATCCTTCTCACTTGTGTACTAGGGGAGTAGTTCCACCACCAGCTTATGGTTATAATAGACCCACTGTCCCAGGACCTCTACAGTATTGCAGTGTGGAACAAAAATACACAAATCACAGCACGGAAAATTGTCCCTACAATAGGCAAGCGAGACCTGCACAGCAATACATGAGACCGTACGGATACCCTCAGAATCATCAGGGAGGTGAAGCTTTTAGGTATCCTTCTTATCAGCCGCAGGCACCAGCACCACGACCATATGCTTATCAGGGATACACACAACCACAGCCAGTACTAGGACAACAACCGCCCCATCCTCAGAACGTTGTCCCAGTCAAGATTGCCCAACCTGAAGAAAACCTAGAGAGAGCTATAGTGCCAGCCACACCTTTGACTAGTAATGAACCATATGACTCATTTTATGATCCTAGTCAAGGAACATACCCTAATTATGAAAGCTCAATGATGGAATATGGACAATTGTATGAACCATATGCCTATGGCATGGAAGCACCAGATAGTTCATACGGTTATGAGCAGGATTATGTGTCATTAATGTACACAGCACCTAGAGCAACCATACCACCCCGACCCATGAACAGACCGTCTGTACCCAGAGGACCATGTTACAGGTGTGGAGGTGATCATTATATCAGGGAATGCACATTACCAAACCCACCACCACCACAACGAGTCTGGGAAGGCTACTGTAGTGATTGTGGTAAGGAACATCTTTTCAGAGACTGCCCCAAGAATCCCAACAAGGTTACATCTAATGTACAAATCAACGTAATAGAAGTAATAGAATCATCAGGGAGTGATAAAGAGTACACAGTACCATTGAAAGCAATAACGAGAGCCAAAGCCAGAGAGACCCCTGATAAAACGGATGAGAACAATCAAAGTGACAAGGAGAGGGACACACCCATCCCTCAAAGAGTTGAAGATTCAGAAGAGCCGGAGAAAAGTATTGCAAGTAAAAGGACCCAGAGATGGAAGCACCAAAGAGAGAGGCTAAAAGAAAAGAAGTTATTACAGAAGAAGGAAAAGGAGGAAAACAAACAAAAACCAAAAGAAGAACCGAAGAAGGAAGAAGAGAACAAAAATGAAAAGTATCAGAAAGAGGAGGTAGGATCAGTCTTAGCAGATCCTATGCCTGAAGAATTAGCCATGTGGATTCAGGCATAAAGGCAAGAATAAGAGCAGGACCTACCATAGAGCAACACGAGAGAGAATATCCAAGAGGCGACTTAGAAAAAGAAAGACTAGAAATCTGCAAGAAATTGATAGAAGTTGCACAACAAACCTTAGAAAAACCTGCATCGCCGTTACCCAACACCCGAATTTCTGAAGGAGAATTCCAAGAGTGTGTAAACACTCATGAAAAGCCCGAAGTAAATAGATCACAGAATGACGAACGCGGTGTTGAGAGAAAGGAAGGATCCATAGTTCCCGAAGTAGAAGGAGAATGGACTAAGGATCTATGGGCTCGAGTTCAAGAGGACAAGTGGAAGGAATTGAACCACCGTTTGAAGAATTAGAAGCAGAAAATGAAATAGAGGGTTCAATACCTGAACTAAATTCCGAAGAAATTTTTCCAATGGATGCAAGTGACAAAGGAGAGGAAGATGTAAAGGAACTGCCCAACTACACAGGGGAGTACGAGCAAAATTCAGAATTGTATCGCATTCCATCAATAAGGAGACGGGAAACGAACCCATCAGTCCAAACATCGGAGATCATACAACGCCTTAGAGAGGTAAAAATCCCATGTACCCTAACATTTGAAGAACTGTTAAAGGTAAAACCACATTTAAAAGAGAAATTAATCAATCAATGGGAAGTCAAGGAGGAAAAGAAAGAGATAGCTGACGAAGTAAACACAGTGAGAATTCCAGTGGATAAAGTAGGAGACTTTAGTGAGGGAGATGAAGGAAATACCTGCCTTCCAATTACTTACAGGGGTTACACTACCAAAGCCATACTAGATTCAGGAGCAGGTGTTGGTATTGCTACCAAAGAAATTTGGGAGAAATGGGGAAAACCAGCATTAAGACCAACACGCATGAAAATACAAATGGCAGATGGACATACGGAAAGACCCTTAGGATTGTTGGAACGAGTAATCTTCACTACGTGTGGAGTGGAATTCGAACACACTTTAGCAATATGTCACTTCGAAAGGCCAAGCAATTATGAAATGATCCTGGGAAGGCCTTTCATGAGACAGCTAAAGGTCGTACAAGATTGGGGAAAAGACGTTGTATACTTACAACACGCAGGAACCACCACTAGAATAAACCTACATACGTACACATATCAAGATGCTCCACCTCTACAATGGAATCAAATTCATAAGGAGGAAGATAATCAATCGGTTCATAGTGCAGGTTCTAGTGATCAATCCTGGATGAACAAGGACACTCATCTGTGGATATGTCAAGCTGCAAAAAAGGAAGAGGAGAGAAGAAAAGGTTGGCAGCAAAAACAAGGAATAGCGAGGTGTGTACAAGATCCAGCTTACATGCCGCAAGTATTTCCGGATGAAGAATTTGAACCACACGGGTGGATGGAAATTTTAGCTACCCTCGATGTCTGTGTAAATGAAGAAGTAGTGACCATGAACGAATGTATCGATGAGGAGGGTTATGATGTTAGCCTGTATATGGTAGTCCTTCAGGAGGCTGAAGAAGGAGAAGTGATCGAGAAAGACTGGAAGGAGGACTACGAGAGCATTGAAATGGAACCCGAACCAATGAATCTAGGAAATGGTACCACCAACATAAATGTCACCACCTATGGAAAACACCAAGAACCCACACAAAAAGGGGAATTAGAAATTGAAAGAGAAGTAGAAGATGAAGAAAATAAACCCCAAGACCAATTTGAGGTACCAGCTCATTTTAAAAAATATGAAGTGGAGGAGAGAAAAATCGCTATTCAAATGCCGAAAAGAGAAGCACAGCCTGGAATAGCATATGATAATAAGGAACAAACCAAAAGGATAGTGGTAACTATAGAAGAAGGAGAGGAACGATGTACTTTCATAGGACAGGATGTCTCATTCGAGGAAGAACAAGAGTTAATTCGTCTCATAAGAGAATATCGAGATGTCTTTGCTTGGACCTATAAGGACTTGAAAGGAGTAGACCCTTCTATATGTGCGCATAGAATCCCCATGACATCCGAAGCCAAACCTTCTAAACAAAGACCATACACTTATAATGATGTGTATTCAGCCAAAATAAAAGAGGAAATAGACAAGTTACTAGATGTTGGATTCATCTATGAAATTGAGCACACGGAATGGGTGTCACCTTTGGTGGTTGTACCAAAAAAGAATGGAAAGTTAAGAGTGTGCATCAATTTGAAGAAGGTAAATGCCGCAACCATAAGGGACAATTATCCTTTACCAATCACTGATCATCTCTTGGAAAGGGTAGCAGGAAAGGAAGTCTATAGCTTTTTGGATGGCTTTTCAGGGTATAATCAGGTAGCCATTGCTCCTGAGGACCAACATAAAACAGCTTTCGCAACTGAATGGGGAGTATACGCCTTTAGAGTCATGCCTTTTGGTTTAACGAATGCCCCAGCTACCTTCCAAAGATTGATGTGTCATGTGTTCAAGGAATTTCTGAGAAAAAGTATGGAGGTATACGTGGATGATCTTTGTACATATTCAGCCATACGATCAGAGCATATCCCTGAACTAGAAAAGATTTTTGCCAAATGTCGACAATATCGAGTATGTCTCAATCCTGAAAAATGTGTCTTCATGGTTAGACAAGGGAAAATCTTAGGACATATTGTCTCTAAGAATGGAATCTCAACAGATGAAGACAAAATTAAAGTCATCTTAGACTTACCAAGACCCAAGAACGCAAAGGAAGTGCAAGCTTTTATGGGACATTGTGGATACTACCGTAGGTTCATTCACATGTATGCCATAATAGCAAGACCCTTGTATAGTCTCTTGACTCAATTTACTTGGACAAAAGAGTGCGAAAAGGCATTCACCGAGTTGAAAAAAAGACTTAGTATTGCCCCAATTCTGAAATCACCCAATTGGAGCAAGCCTTTTCATATTCATGTTGACGCTTCTAACTATGCCATTGGATGCATCTTAGCCCAGCCGGCTGATGAAGGCAAGCTTGATAATCCAATTGCTTATGCGAGTAGACAACTGAATCAAGCCGAAAGAAATTATACCACTACGGAACGAGAGAGCTTAGGAATGGTATACGCTGTGAAGAAGTTCAGACATTATCTTTTAGCCAACAAGTTCAAATTCTTTATAGACCATCAAGCTTTGTTGTACTTATTCAATAAACCTTGTAACACGGGAAGGTTGGTACGATGGTTTCTACTGCTAATGGAGTTTGACTTCGAAGTAATAGTGAAAAGGGGGAACACACATGTAAGAGCAGACCACCTTTCAAGGCTAATACACGGAGAGCCACCGAGTGGAGTGCCCGATGATCTGCCAGATACTTACCTTTTTAACCTGGAAGTATGTCCAAAGTGGGCTGAGAAATTGATCCCTATACTCACTCATGGGCCTCAACACTCAATTAATAGGAATAGCAAAAAAGAAATTCTTCAATCGAGGAATTTACACATTGTGTCAGGAAATGTATACTACATGGAACCCAACGGAGTGTTACTCAGATGTGTTGATGAGGATGAACAAACGCAACTAATTGAGCAAGCCCATGTGAACAAATGGAGAACACACAAAGGGATTCATGGAACTATCCGAGAACTGAAAAGATTAGGAGTATATTGGCCTGACATGCCCAAGAGTGTTCACGACCACGTAAGTAATTGTGCAGAATGCCGAGAGACGGTTCCCGAAGATCATATGTCTCTACCTTTTTCGACCATAGCACCCAATTGGAGTACAACATTAGTGAAATTCTTAAAAACTCAAGAACATGAATTAGGAACTAGCTTGGCAAGAAAGCGATCCTTAGAGGAAATGAGCAAGGACTACGTTCTCATAGGAAAACAATTGTTCAAACGAGGGAAGGATAACCAACTAAGATTATGTGTGCATGAAGGAGAATACCTACCCATATTAGAAATGGCACATGCAGGTGCTGCAGGAGGTCATTTTTCGGCTGAAAGAACCGTTAAAATGATTCTCTTTGCGGGCTTGTGGTGGCCAACTCTACATATGGATGTTGAAACGTATGTACGAAGTTGTGAGACTTGTTAGAGAACTAAATACCCAATTCGGAGAGACGACATGCCATTAAGACCAATGATATGCGCGAGAGCCTTCACAAAATGGGGGATAGACTTCATTGGACCTATCAATCCACCTGTCAAAGGATCACATGCGGAATACATCATAGTAGCCACGGACTACTTAACTAAATGGGTAGAAGCAAGAGCTACTAGGAAGAATGATGCTCAAACTACCGCAAAATTTCTCTTTGAGCATATCTTCACCCGCTTTGGCTTGCCTATTGAGATTGTTAGCGATCGAGGAACACACTTCCTCAATGAGGTAATTGAGTCATTAATGAATGAGTTCTTGGTGATTCATAAAAAATCAGCACCATACCATCCCCAAGCCAATGGACAGGCTGAGAGCTCTAACAAAGTGCTATGCACGGTGCTGACTAAACTAGTCAATAATTCAAGATCTGATTGGGACAAACAATTGCATCATGCAATTTGGGCATTCCGAGTTGCATATAAAACGGCCATTGGAACCACACCTTTCAATTTAGTGTATGGGCAAAATGCAATTTTGCCAATTGACTTCTTAGTGCCTACATTGAAAGTGGCCCAGCAATATGAGTGGAACGGTCATGAATTATCCCAACAACTAGATCAAATTGAGAAGTTACATGAAACTAGATTGCAAGCAGTAGCAGGCATTTATGCTGCTAAACGGAGACAAAAGGCATATTATGATGCACATATAAAAGACAAGGGACTTAAAGAAGGAGACTTAGTCCTAGTGTACACCCTAAAACAACATGCAAAGAAGCTACAAAAACGCGGATACGGACCCTTGATCATAAATCGAATCTCTACCAGTGGTGCAGTCAATCTCGCCACACTAGACGGAGACATTCTTCCCAACTACATCAGCGGATGTAGAGTAAGACGATTCATGGAGCCCTTGACTGATCAAATGCTAGCGCGATTGGTAGTTTCCCAAAATAGAAAAAAAGAAGAAGAGAGAATACGAGAGGAAGCGAGATGGGAAGCATTGGAAAGAATAAAGAAACGGAAAGAGTGGATGAGAGAGCGAGATGAGAGATATCGGCTAGGAGAAGAACTCATCCCAATGGCTAATTTTAGAGCCACTCAAAACTTAGGATAGCAGAGAACACAACCATATTTAAATTTGGGAGCTGGTAAAACGGAGTACCACTTGGTGGATGCTCTCATTGACACAGGAGCAGCTGTGAGCTGTATCAAGCTTTCTTTGACCCAAAGCTCAAGGAGGCAGTACGCCCATCGATGGCACAATTGATAGGAATAGGAGGAACAATTACTCAATGCATAGGTGAGATCACCTTACCTTTACATCTTGGCAACAACACCATGGAACAAAGGCTATTAGTGTGTCATGATCAAGATTTACTTGAAGAGGTAGTGTTAGGTCAAGACTGGATTTACGAATACGAAGTGACCATTCAATTGGCCTTAGGATACATCTCAGCCAGGATAGGACATCGTGAAGTATTCAGTCTGCTAGACGAACGACCAGTCAAATCTGTGAGCATGGAGCAAAAAGTTCATTCTAATGAACAAAGCCCTGAATGTATGATCACTAGCACTATAGAGACACCTTCATCGAGTACTATATGTGCGGACACATTGAATTCTGCTTGCACACCATGTTCTAGTCTAGCAAGTCTTGAGAGTGTCAGTCAAGCTGAAACCAACCTCACCGAAGCACCATGCATTAGAGAGACTAGTCCTCTGAGTAATTCAAAATCTGTACCCATTAAAATATACCCTATTCCTTACTCTAATCAAGCGTGGATAAAGAAAGATCAAGTAGAGGAGTATCTTAGACGACAGAAGCACAACCGACGTCAGAACAAACAATCAAAGGAGAAATCAACTCAGTCTGAACAACGAAGTCACCGACGAATTGCTACAATATGGATCCCAAAGAAAGTAGTAGCCGCTCAGCAGGATCATTTGCAAATGTGGATTCCTAAGTCATGCACTACAAAGAAACCAAACCTAAAGGATGATCCCCAAAACAAGAAGAACCAATGTGGTCCACAGGCAAAACAGCCACAGAAAAAGAGTTACTGGAGAAAGAAGGAGTCTGCAAGGGCAACCCGAGTCATTTCGAGATTCACAAATCAGATAAGGCAGACCTACAACAAGAAGAAAAGAGCCACATTCAGTGGAAGTGGGCAACATACAACGAAGCCCAGCACAATGAAGCAAATTTGGATACCGAAAAACAAACAAACAGTTTGCATCAACCAAATACTTCCAATTGCACACATATGGAGCCTTCGAGACCCAAAGTATGCATGATAAGGCCACATTACAAGGCCAAGCATTCGGCACATCCTTCTTCTATTTCAGGATAATCAAGCACATTTTCCTCATGGGGAAATAGGAGAGCACTTGTACATATATTAAGAAAAATATTCCAAAAATTTTAATAACCGCTTCGGCTATAAACTAATTTTTCTATTTTCCTTTTTAGATAAGAATATAAAATACCTAAAAATGTGAAAAACCCAGGTATTACCTTTCTCACACCCACGGGAAAGGGACGACACCATTCACTCGGAGCAATATCAAGCTTATGACAAACACCTAAAGGAGGATTTCTGATAATGTATGGCAACTAATTCATGCTCTACATTGAGTGCAGATGGCTTCTGAAGATTCTGAAGCAACTGTACCCGAGGAAGTGATGGATTTTCCTCCCCAAAGTATCACAAAGGCCAAGGGACACTGGTTCCGCGAAGACCAGCCTGCAGGGGACTACCTGTTCCTCGCAACAATCAAAATCATGGACACAGATCATCTGTTTCCAATAATGTCCCAGGATTTTCGCGTGCAACATACACTTCCTTCTGTTGAAGAAACCATGAAGAAAGCAGGCATACATAAATATTTTGAACTGGCAATCTATAAGCCTGATTTTCAAAGATGCACTCAAGTCATGAATACACTACAGCCAGCACTACATGATCCTCTCGTGCCGGAAGCTAGAGTAATGGATAAGACAGGCGAATGGGTGATTACTCAATTCACTCATGAATTAATCAAGGAAGCCTTTTGATGGGAGAAGGATGGGGTCACCATAGTAAAAGAAGAAAGTAAAGGTGCAAAGACCCGGACCTTCGTCGACATCAACCGGGTGGACATAGAAGATGAGGTCAGATTGATCCACCAACACTTTTGCTTCCCGAATATGCATCGATACACAGCTCCACAAAAGATCATTGTGCAATTACTGTCCCATGCCATCAAGCAAATTGGAAATCAAATCAATTTGACTCCTTATGTTCAAGAAAGATTGTTCGAAGCCAAGAAGCAATGGAAGAATAAAAAGTTCCTAAATGGCAGTGTGGCACTAACCATCCTGATTTACCATGCCTTAGGAATGAGGGAACATTTACAAGAGATGCCATCATCAACCGTCATTGCCCAATATGCCAAAGTGGCGACAGTTCCTAAGAAAAAGAAAGGCGCAAATATTGTGGAAGTGGCAGAAACGAGCTCTCAACCTAGAATGAGAGGTACTAAAAGATTCCGGGAAGTCAAGCTAAATGATGAAGACACACCAACTACTAAGAGGATCCATGCACTTCCCAAAACTACTATTGAAGGAAGGAAGGAAATAACGGCAAAAGACTTGACAGATGCTCTGGAAGAGACCCATCAATATACAGAAGGACAAGTCAATTTACCGGTCCAGGGTCATCATTATCAGCAGTCAGAACAAGCTAGGGAAACAAAAGGCAAACTCACCAAAGTACATAGATATCGGGAAATTGGGCTAGATAACTCTAGTTCTGGATCCGACGGCCAAGAGGAGCCCAATACATCGTTATTGGATGTAGACATTCAAAGCGAATCCAAAGATGACGGCCAATGGGAGGAATTAAATGAGGTAGACTATAACGAAGAGCAAAAAGACCTCAGGCAAGAAGATCACGTGACCCAAGAAGATCAAGGTACCAGGAGCAAGGAAGCAAAAATGGAAGGTCACCTCACCTTAAAACTGAATGAAACTTCCAACATCCAAATCAAGGAGGCCACACCACCCCGAAAATTATGCCTAAAGACACCAAAGCAAGAATGTCAGGAAACACAAAAAGAAGACGAAGAACCCTTTACACCCATAAGGGTTGTGGCAGAACCGTCCCCCATGGATGTTACATTTCAAGGGAGTGCCACGAAGGTTCTTAATGTGGTGGAAGATGAAGCAGAACCGCAAGTACATCTACAAATAAGGCAACCATACAATGAAACGATCCATAGCGAAAAAGGAAAAGATGTAAAAACAGGAGAAACCCCGGATATACCAAGGACATGGCTGAATGTGGATATAGCTCAGCTCAAGCCTGTGGTGCAGGACATGATCGGAACTGCCCTAGATACACAGCAACTTATGGCTGATGCTGATGAAGATTATGACCAAGCCATGCGAGACAAAATCGAACTTCAAAAATGGGGTAAGGATCTCTCTACTGAGCTAGAGACAGTAAAAGAGCAGGTAGTACAAAAAGAATCTGAACTGAAAGAAATCAAAAGCAAATATAGCATGCTAGAGACAGAAAATGAGCAATTAAAAGCACAACTACAAGATATCACCAAAAAACTACAAGCAAATGAGGCTGAGAAGGCACGCATGACATCCAGAAGTAAAATTCTGGAATCACAAATTAAAGTGTACATGGATGAAGCAGAGGCATTAAGACAGCGAAACAAAGAGCTTATGGCTGCTCTTTTGAGTGATCAACCCGTCGAAGTACAAGCACAACCGGAAACAGACATCAAGGGATTAGAAGAGAAAGTGATTATGTATGCAGATCAACTCAAGAAGGAGCAAGAGACAATTGCCGATTGGGAAAAGAGATACATGGAGGACACAGCTGCACTCAGAATGAAATGGAAAAAAGCAGAGAATAACTACCTGCGACAGTGTAAGGAAGACACAGAACACATGAATATTGTGGCCCAGGAACTAATTAAACATCATGCAACTATTGCTAAGGCCGAAGAGGAAAACAAGAAAAAAGATGATTTGATCAAACAGCTTCAGGAACAACTAGAGCAGGGAGCAAAACAGGGGACACCAGTAGTTCCACAAGAGACCACGGCTACTGTGGAGGAAGAGGTACGTCCTCTCTCTCCCCCCTCGTGTCATTCACCAATAAGGGCGGAAAAGAAGGTTCCATTAGAACCTAATACACGAGAAATTGCAGAACTGAGCAGACCAGAAAGGGCACTACTGGTGTCCCAACTCACGGCGGAATTTGAAGATCAGATCATCAAGATCATGAAAGAAGCTCAGATAGATAATAAACAACTGGAACAAATTTTGAAGCCATTCAATGTACCATACGGACTACTTAAAGAGCAAACTAGATATTATATAAAGTCTGCAACGAATAAAGATCCAGACCACAACCTTCAATTCAGGCATGACACTTTTAATTACACTCAAGAGGAGTTCGAAAAGGCGGATCCGATATGGTGACGAAAGATTTTGGATAAACATCCAACGTTGCGGGTACAGTGGGAAGCATCACCATATGAACTTCAAGTCAATCCATCTTTTTGTCCTGTACCCCGTAGACGATCTTGGACGCAATTTTGGGAAGGACAGCGCCAAGGCAATATCAATAATCAATGGCTCAACTACCCTTTACTACCTAGTCCGCCACATAATTACCTACCAACCGAAGAATATATGGTAAAGACAATGGAATTTTGGATTTCCAGATACGCTTCAGTGCCAGATTTAGCAGTAAAAATGACCAATAAAATTTTCAGCATGCTACTAACAGTGTTAAAAGTGTTCCAACATGCCAAATACACATTTTTGAATTTCATTGGAATTACGCAAGGTCCAGAAGCCTTAATTTTTGATTTATCTACCATTCCCATCCGACTTACTATTATGGCATATTATTCCCGCCTTATGTTTTTGCCATCGCCGTATATGCAAACCTTTGAAGAAGCATTCTTTACAGGATTCTTCAAAATTGATTCAGAAATTTTTGTTAAAATGACTTCAAATTTGAATGCAAGACTGGTGGCCTATGAAACAAGTTTCTTTGCTGATCATAGACAGGCGCCAGAAGACGGAGTAAAGTCTCAGCAATGGAAGGAATTCATGCTGTGTCACGCGAATTTGCTAAATCAAAGAGAGCAACAAGCCATACAAACATACACACGTCGCCACAAAAAGCCTGTCGAGGACGACATAGTTCAGGAGGAGGGACGTGTAGAGGGACAATCAAGCAAAAAGAAAAGAAGAAGAAAATCAAAGTCTAAGACGGTGCAATAGATACATGATATTGGAAGACATATCTCTGCAAGAAGCCCCGCAGGGGCGCATTACCCATCTCTGCATAGAGCCCCGCAGGGGCACGCATCAGGCGAAAAGAGAAAACAGCCAGGTCCTGCATGGTGGAAGAAAGCAAACAGGCTCAAAGCAATACAACAGGGTCAGATGTGTGCAACCAGGACAAATCAGAGGACCAAAAGTTAGAAAGGGGTAGAGGCTGAAAAGTTTAAGAGGGTGACTAACAACAGCACATTCCTAGTCACTGGTGGCGTGCGTGGCAACCCAAGTCAACAGGCAAGACAAATGCAGCAGGCTCTCGAGTAGTAGAGCTTGAATCAAGAAGGCCATCAAATCTGCATGTCTGTTTAACTACAGACAAAACTGACCAAGGGATGCGTGCGGAGAAAAGAAGTAATCAGTCGACGAACAGCTAAAGCCTGTCAAGGGACGACAGAGACAAAGAGGGGGAGAGTGTTGCAGAGCTAAAGAGAGCACAAAGCAGAGAAAATGACGGGCCCTAAAATTTTTCCGATTTGGACATCATATTTTGTATCATAACTACTCTTGTAATATATTTTCCTTTGTAAAAGCACTAGAGGAGTCCTCTAGATGCATCCCCACAGAAGATTAGAGATCTACCCATGTAAAATAGTAGGAAATTATTCTTTTAGCGAATAAAGTGCCGGTCTCTTGTGTGAAAGGACCAAACTTAGGGCTCATTTATATAAGTCACTTTGTGACTCTTTGTAAAAGACTTCTTGCCAATGTGAAGAAGGAGCTCTTCAAATTTTCGAGTTTGCCTCTTTCATGCTGATTTTGATCTTCATTTCGCTCTTGTATGTGTGTGTCATGCTTGTAATGCATGTGTAGGACTGTTATCTACCCCTTCCCCTTGGTTTTGAGCTGCTGTAGTGCGTGCGCAAGCTAGGAGAAGTTGTGGCGCGGGTATTTGTGATTCCCGTCATTCATTGTTTTTGCCATAACTTGAAGCAAAGTGGTCAGAATTGAGTGAAACCACCACCATTGGATGCGTCTCGTCGAGAGCTTCGAAACGAGTATCCTATTGCCTATATTCAGAGTTCTGGGCTGGGAGAAAACCTCAAAATACTAAAAACTGCTGTAAGAGGCTTGCGGCAAACACTTCCAGTATTTCAGCGAGTGTGAGAGGTAGTAGTCTTTTCTCATGTATGCTAGCTGAACCACTTCATTTTCCATCACGTGTGCACACGTCTTCATACACTTGGTACGTCGTTCCTTAGGATTGACAATTAGATGTGTGTTAAAGTACCCACTATATGCACTTGTGTGGCAATTGAGGTATAGTCTCATTGGCACAAGTCCTTGAGTCGTCTCGGCTCAAGTACACAACTCATTAGACACTTTAGGAGTGAAGAAGATCTCTCTCATCATTCAGATGTAAAGTTTTCTGAGTAGAAGCAAAAATTGCACCGATATTTTGCTAAGTACTCCTTCTATGTTTAATCTTTTGTGGAATGCTTTTGTACAAGTCTAAGTGTATAGTAGAGTGGCCTTTGTACAAGTTTTCAAATCCTAATTGTGCTCAAGATGAGAGAATTGAGAGTAGGAACATTTACATGTGTAAATGTGAAGAAGTGAAGTTTACAGCAGGCACAAATTCAATGCAAATGTTTTGGCTAGTTCTCCATCCACAGTGTAAAGTTTTGAGCAAGCAAGCACTCATTCTTTAAGTTGGAAGGTAAGCTACCTATGGCTAAAAGCATTCGAATAAACGGGTTTTACTTTGAGAGAATTATGCATTAGAAATTGTAGATGTCAAAGAAGATTGTAGAGAAGTATAGTTTTAGACATAGGTGAATTGTCTGGATCATATCTCAAGATTTACTAAATCTTTTGAGATGTTTTAACTTGGACAAGGTGTGCAATCTTTAGCCAACACCTTATACAAAGTTTCATTAGAAAATTTACACATTTGGTTAGGCAATGAGTGAGTTATGTTCAATAGACGTTTTTGTGTAGTGACTCTCTTCACAGTTAGTGCAAATCTTGATCGTTTAGCATTGGTCTTCCAAAATTGATCAAGGTTTTGAGTTATTCTTGATAGTAGTGTTCTAACATCAAGGATCGCTTGTTCTTTTGGAGATTAGCACTCTCCATCAATGGTATCAGACCAAGAATCATCAAAATAGAAGAAAGGAGGACCCAGACTATTGCAAACATACATAAATCAACCTTTGAAGATTCAAAAGGTGAAAGTTTGAAGTGAAAGCTAGAGAAGGAGGCATAATGTTATCAAGAAGACCAAAGGGAACTACATTTGAAGTAAAGGTACACTTATTTCTCATAAAGCTTGAAGAATTTAATACACAGGTAAAGAAAGGATGGGAGATTCTCTTCAGATAGAGAAATTGGATAGAGAAAACTATCCAGCTTGGTCAATGAGGATAGAAGCTTATCTCATGAGCAAAGACCTGATAGGTTCTATCACAGGTGAAGAAGAAAAACCAAAATTATGAGATCCTAGTGTTCCAACTAGGGATGAACTCTTAGATTTGAAGACATGGATGTGTTGGAAATCAATCTCACATCAGTCCAAAATCCCTATTAGGGCAAAAACCCTAATTTTGGTACTTAGTCATTTTTAGCACAAAATTTGGGTAAAATTTTTATGAACCTATCTTGTAGAGCTTAAAAAAAGCTTTCTAATGGTATATGACATGCAGTCATCAAAGATCTTCGGAGGAAACCCTAACCCTAAGTTTCTGTTGATTTAGGGTTTTTACCTCATTTGATAGCTCTCAGCTTGGAGGTCATAAAAATGTTTTCAGATCATCCATCAAGAGGTCAGAAGCGTGAAAAAGTAGGTCTAAAAGCACTTTCTATGATAATTTAACAATAAAGCAAAAGCTAGTTAAAATTAGCGATGAGTTTTTAAAAACTCAACGATTGTCAAATTTTTATGCAAAAAAAAGCTGCTCTATTGAAAATCGGTCACAAGACATCATGAAGACTATAAAAGAGAGTCTTGGCTCACTTTTTTAGACATCCAACACCGATTCCAACGCCAATGAATAAGCAGTGGCTTACGTAACACTTTGAACATGTTGTCTAATCTCTATGTGTCTTTGTCTCATCATTGTATGATTAAGTGTGGTATGTGATGTTTGTCAATTTTGAAAGATATTGGAATCTGTGTTGTAGATCCTAGACCTATGGGACCAACTTGTCTTTCATTGTTGATGGATGTCCTTGTTGATGGCTCACTAATGAGATTCTACACATGCACATTCCTATCCCTTCTCTTTTTCTTTTCTTTTTTCTTTTCTTCTTTTTTGTTTTTCTTTGTTCCTTTTTTTTTTCGCAACAGTGTCACAACAAGAAGAAAGAGGTCATTATCAATAAAATAGTTTACATATGTCAAATGTGTCTCATGTTCCTGGGATTCTCAATTGTCTCTATGCAAGACCTTGTAATGTGGCCCTATATCAATGCATAATATGGAAATGCATGACCTGAATGGTGCAAAAGATGGGGTTATGCCAAGGGCACATGCTTTTCGCACATCGAGGCTTCTAATGTTACTTGTAGATGTGGATGCAATCTTTGTTTGGAGGTATCCATTGGATATTGAAATGATGCAATCAATCGATGGTTGAATGACAACTGATCATTCCTCCTCATAGGGATCCATTTTGGAACATTGTTCGGCTGCATATAGATCACTTTTGGCCTCATTATCTTTCGATGGTTTCTTAAATTTTGTATCTCATGTGGTTGGCTCTTTGGTTCTATGGATGCTACTGGTACCTTTGGCTTCTGAACCCGAAGAATTGTTGATTATCTTCTTACTATTACGGAAGAGGTGAATTGATCTTTTTTTGGTATCTGTGCTTGGTTCTAACCCTTGCCTCTCCTTGACTTCTTTGTTGAGACTTTTCTCGTGAGGGACAGCATAGGGTTATGTGCATGTAAGAGTTCTTTGGGTACCTATTGATCCAGTCAAAGTCAAAGTGATCAAAGTTGCACCAGAGATAAAGTGGTCAAAGTCAAGCTGATCAAAGTTGTCAAAGTCAAGTTGGTCAAGGTGCACATGTAGTGCAATCAATTTATTCACAATGGTTATGGTTTGCACAAAGTGGAATGCAGGTTGCAAATTGTCATTCCATAAGGTTTTCAAGGCTTTTAAAGTGTTTGGAAGGTTCAGCTGAACCCTCCCTTAGGTACACATATTGAAGAAATGAAGGAAAAAGTGAAGGCATGTGAAGAGGAAGCCGTACACAAAAGTGTATGTATGGTCCCCCATTTAATTTTTTTTTTGTCCTAAAGTCTTTACATGACAAAATAGGGAGTTGTTGGCTATACACATTTTTAGACATTCTTGGGACATCAAAGTGAGCATCAAGATACACTATCAATTAGGAGAATCATACATAAGTGAATCGACACACAAGGAATGGGCATTATTATTATGGGAGTTAGGCTAGGCAAGAGAGCATAGTCTACACTAGGTGACAAGAGCAAGAGACATTAAATCAGAGTGCAACACAGAGAAGCAAGTGTGAGACAAACTGTGCAAGAAGAGTGATTTAGTGTGTGTAGAGAAGGAGTGCAGAGTGATGGAGAGTGCTAATATCCAAAAGAACAAGCTATCCTTGATGTAAGAACACTTCTATATCAAGAATAACTCAAAACCCTGATCCATTTTTGAAGACCAATGCTAAACCATCAAGATTTGCACTAATTGTGCAGAGAGTCACTACATAAAAAAGTCTGTTGCACATAACTCACTCATTGCCTAACCAAATGTGTAAATTTTCTAATGAAACTTTGTACAAGGTGTCGTCTAAAGATTTTGCACCTTGTCCGCGTTAAGGCAACTCAAAAGATTTAGTAAATCCTGAGATATCATCCAATCAATTCACCTATGTCTAAAACTGCACTTCTCTACAGTCGTCTTTGACACCTACAACTTCTAATGCATAGTTCTGTCACATTACAACTCGTTTATTCAAATGCTTGCTTGCTCAAAACTTTACAATGTGGAAGGAGAACTGACAAAAACATTAGCATCGAATTTGTGCCTACTGTAAACTTCACTTCTTCACATTTATACATGTAAATGTTCCTACTCTCGATTCTCTCAGCCTCGTCACAACTAGGATCTGAAAACTTGTACAAAGGTCACTCTATTATATACTTAAAATTTCACAAAAGCATTCCACAAAAGATTAAACATAGGAGTACTCAACAAAATATCGTGCACAATCTTTTCTTTTACTCAGAAAACTTTACATCTGAATGATGAGAGAGAGATCTTCTTCAGTTCTAAAATGTCTAATGACTCTTACAACTTCTAATTCATTACATCTCATGCTCTCTCATACAAGCGCCAACTTTCTACTTGTACATATAGGCATATATGTACAATCTCATGACCATAAAAAAAGTATAAGTGAGCTAATTACAAGGTTAATGTACATATGTATACAAGTCTTCATTTCCTGAATATGCACTATCCTCAAGCTTCGCTTATTGGTCTTTTCTTGATCTTTTGACTTCAACCTTTTGTTTAAGACATCAATTGATGGTTGACTTGCACCAACAGCTCCCCCTCAATCATCAATTGAGGTTTTCTCTATCTTCTTTATACCTACCATGTATTTGAATCTCTTTAGCTTTGGTCCATCCAAGCTTTTGGTAAGCATATTTGCATTCTAATCTTTTGTTGAAGTATGTATTACTTCAACCTCCTTATCAATCACCTTCTCTCTCATAAAGTGATACTAAATATCAATATGTTTAGTCCTGGCATGAAAAACAGGGTTAGTAGCTAGATACAATGAACTCATGTTATCTCCATGAATAATGGGTGTACACTGAACAATGTCAACACTCTTCATGAGAGTCTTTAACCATATGACTTCCTTTGCAGCTTCAACCATCCCTTTATACTATGACTTTGTAGATGACAAAGCAACTGTATATTTCTTCTTAGAACACCAGGAGATTAACTTATCTCCCACATAACACAAGTATCCATATGTTGATCTCCTATCATCAAGATTACCTGCCCAGTTTGTATCACTATATATCTTGATGTTTGTATCTTATGCAAAACCATAATACAAACCTTCCTTGAGTGTACCCTTAATGTATCTCAACACTCTTTGTCCTGCAACCCAATGTTCTTTCCTAGGACAATGCATGAATTGAGATAACACTCCAACCGCATATGACAAATCATGCCTAGTTAAAGTAGCATAGATTAGACTACCAACCAACTTTGATATAACTTCATATCCTTGAATTCTTGTCTTCCATGTCTGGTCAATTTGTGATTCACCTCCATTGGATTAGGTGCTACCCTACAATCTTCCATTTTAAACTTGATTAACAAGTTCTTCAAATACCTTTCTTGAGTCACATATACTCCATCTTGAGTATATGAGACCTCCATGCCCAAGAAATATGACGAGTCTCCTAAGTCACTAATCTTAAACTGTTTCTCCATTTGACTCTTGAGACTTTGTATGCCCTTCTCATCTGTACCTGTAAGAATTATGTCATCAACATATATGCACATGTAAATGAGCCCATCATCACTTGCTTTGACAAACAAGCTACCATCTGCTTTAGATACTTGGAAACCAAGTTCCTTCAAGAACTTGACAAGTCTATAAAACCATACAAAGCTCTCTTGATCTTACATACATAATCTGTATACCTTTTATCTTTGAAGTCTTCTGGTTGCTCCATGAAAACATCATCTGAAATGTAACCATTTAGAAAAGCATTCTTCACATCGAATTGACATAATTTCCAACCTTTACATGCAGCAATGGCTATGGGTGTCCTTATGGTTGTCATCTTTACCACAAGACTATAGGTATCATCATAATCTATACCATATGTCTGAGCATACCCTTTCAAAACAAGTCTAGCTTTATATCTAGACACACTTCCATCTGCATACCTTTTTGTTTTGTAGAACCATCTGCATCCAATTATCTTTTGACTATTTGGTTTAGGAACCAAATCCCATGCCTCATTCTCCATCAATGCATCATACTCTTCCTGCATAGCTTTCTGCCAATTTTCTTTACCTTTTGCCTCTGCATATGTAGAAGGGTCTTCCTCTGCTTTCGCCATATAAGCATAATCTTTAGTAGTCAAAAAAGAAGTGTCATAGCTATACCTTGTAGGTTGCCATTTATGCCTTGATGACCTCCTGATTTCTCCACTTCTTGAAGTTTGTGGTTCATCACATTCTGGATCAAACCTTGGCCTTTCTTCAACTTCAATTTGTGCTTCATTGTTCTCTTCTTCATCACATATTTGAATCTTTGATTTACCTTTTTTTTAATCCAAGATTTCTTCATCACCTGCATGAATATTAAGTGTACCTATATACCAAGTACCTTGCTCATCAAATGTAACATCCTTAGACACAAGAAATTGCTTTATGGATGGACTCCACAACCTATAACCCATCTGCTTATGATCATACCCAATGAACACATACTTTTCAGCTTTAGGTTCCAATTTATGCCTCAACTGAGATGGCACATATGCATAAGCCAAACATCCAAATACTTTGCAATGATCCAAGGTAGGTCTCTTACCCCACCAAGCGTCATATGGTGTCATACCCTGCAAAGCTTTACATGGTAGCCTATTAACCAAATATGTAGTTGTATTTATAGCCTCAGCCCACAAATAATTGGAACAATTTTTCTCCTTCATCATTGATCTTGCAACAAGAGTTCTATTTCTCCTCTCTGCTACACCATTTTGTTGAGGAGAGTACCTGCAAGTAACTTCCCTTTTTATACCTGCATTCCATAAATAATCAATGAACGCATTAGAGAAATACTCTTCCCCTCCATCTAACCTTAGTCTCTTCAACTTTTGACCTGTGATTCTTTCTGCATACACATGATAATGTTTAAATGAATTAAATACCTCTGATTTATCTTTGATCACATATATAGTGATCCACCTGGTAGCATCATCAACATAAATCACATAATATCTTGAACCATTAATACTCAAATCCTTTGATGGTCCCCACACATCTGTGTGTACCAACTCAAGCTTCTTTGAATACATAAATCCATGCTTATTGTATGACTGCTTATGAGCCTTACCTAATTGACATGCCTCACATCTGTATGTCATATGTTGATCTACAAGATTAGGCAATCCAAACACTGAACCATTTTAACCATATCCTTAATACCTCTTTCATTGAAATGTCCAAGCCTTTTATGCCAAAGATCTAACTTAGAGATCTTATGTCCTTCATAACTGAACAAGGCATGACCAACATTGCCTTGAATCTTCAATGTGAATAACCTTCCTTGTTTCTTCCCTGAAACAATTTGTTTATACCCATTGCTAGGGTCTTCCACAAAAACTCCATCATTAGTGAACCTTACTTCATAACCTTTCTCAACAATTTTCCCTACACTTACCAGATTCTTTGGAATTGTAGGAACATACAAAACCCTACTCAGAAGAGTACTTCCATCCTTGGCCTTCACTGATCCGATTGACTTCACATTATGCTTTGTATTATCACCTATTTGAACTACATGATTAGTTATCTTATTCTCCAAATCAGTCATCAAAGCTATGTTACCACTCAGGTGATTGCTACACCCTGAGTCAATGTAGAAGACTCTTTGGTCTTCACTTTGTCTTTCATAAGTTGCATTCATAATCAAAGTTAAATCCTCCTTCTGATCTGAATCATAATTGTAGAAGGTATGTACGATTGACTTTGGAAACCTCTACTTGCATTTCTTCCAAAGAAACCTCTACCTCTAAAATTACCTCTTTGGTTTCTACCACCTCTTCTTCTTGAATTAAAGTTCTGACTATATCCTCCATTATTCTGATTGTTATGCCAACAATCATGAGCTAAATGATTTGTCTTACCACAGATCCAGCAAGATTTGGATCCATCTTTATTGCTTCTGCCTCTTCCTCTACCTTTGCCACCTCCTCTTCCTCTTAGGAAGTTGGCTTGGCTAGTTGTACCTTCTTCTTCATTTAATTGGTGCTTGCCTATGCTATTCTTCTTTTTGTCCTTTGAATACATTACTTGACCTGTACTCTTATCAACATCACCTTTGATATCCTGCTCAAAAGTTAGCATATGTCCTAGCAGCTGATTTAAATCAAGAGTGAAATGATCTAGTGACAATTCAGTAGACAAAATAAATGGCTTCCATTTCTCATCTCCTCTCAAACCTGTGAGGATTTGCCTTACTAATTTATCCTCTTCAATATCTTCATCAACCGCAGCTAATGCATCTACAATGTCCTTCATCCTTGTTACATAATCAAAAATGGATTGAGAAGCTTTCTTTTTTAATGTAGTGAACTTTGCCCATAAGGATGCCTTCCTTGACTTTGTAGTATTTTGAAAATGCTCTTCCAAAGCATTCCATATGTCACTTGTACTTTCAAGTCCTCTAATATGAGGTAGCAAGTAGTCATTGACTCCCATGTAGATAATACTCCTTGCTTGAGCATCCTTCTTCATCCTGTAGGAAATTGATCTACAACACAGATTCCAGTATCTTCCAAAATTGAAAAACATGAGCATACCACACTTAATCAAACAATGATGAGATAAAGACAGAGAGAGATTAGACAACATGTTCAAAGTGTTACGTAAGCCACTGCTTACTCACACCATCATATATATAAATGTCAATTTACAATGTGGGAGTCAAAAATCTCAACCAATCTATGTGAACAGAAATAAATGGAAGAGTATATTTACAAAATTTACAAGAATATTCAGATCTAGGGATATAAATTTGAATATGTATGAGATGTATGACCTGATAGGTTGTAGAAGAATGTATATGAGTGACAGAAAGAGGAAGGATCAATTTGAAACTAATATTCAGCTAACCCTTATCTAATTTTAGGCTATGGAGGACCCTAAATTAGATGTGTGTGTGAAAAATCCCATACTTATAGAATTAGCATTGAATGCTAATGTGTTGCTGACAGAAATCCTCATACTCATGTGTTGAAGGATACAACATGTATTTCTTGGATCCACTTCATTTTCATCATCGTTTGTACCTTTTTCTACCTTTCATTTAGTTAATAAAGCACTCTTGTATAGGTGTGTGTGAGTGCCACACTAGAGAATAAGTGGGATTCATTCTCCTTTCAGTTGAGAAATCCCACATAACATGCTTTTTTGCCATTTTGTATATAAAGAGGTCTCCACCTCTTCTTTTGGGGAGGAGCTCTTTTAAGAAGTAATGAGATTATGCTAGTTTGTAGATAGACTCTTGCTCTCTCATCGTCATGATGTGCGTGCATGCTTGTTCTCTTCTTGTCTAACGCTTGTGACACGTTGATGTATGATTACGTCGTTATTATACTTGTGATTACGATTAGGTGTATCATTCTCGATGCTTATGTTGTATCTTCTTGTTGATGACGTTGTTAATCATATGTTGACGAAGCGCCATTACGTCTGCTGAGTGCTTCTACGCAAACATTTGGGTCTCATGAGATGCTTCCTGGTTTGACAAGTATGAGTTGTGATGCTACAACGTCAACAATTTTTGGCGCCGTTGCCGGGGAGCGTTCTCTTGTCACTTACATGATGGTTTTTGGCGTGAAAGAGACGTGTATGCAAGTTTTTCATGACGATTTGTTGAGTTCTTCATTTTGTGACGCTCTTGTGAGCATTTGCGGCTTGCAAGATTCGTAATAACTTGTTGAGATGAGCCACTTTTGGTGTGATGAGGATCCCCTTTTTTTGGGTGACTAATCCATCATGTGTGGTGAGTCTTCAAGTCACGAGTAGGATAGGAGTAGTTTTTAGAAATATTTTTGTCATTTGTTGATTTTTTCCATTAACATTGTTGATTTTCCATTAATTATGTGTAAGTAAACATAGATTGGGGTTCTTCTACAAGTTTCAAGGGGGTTTTGGCACGTCATCTTCATCAACAAGCTTTGGGAAGAAGGAGTCACAAGGAGTGTGCTACACTTGAAATACAAAGGTATGACCTTGTGGTTTTTATGCACAGATACATACACCTTTTGGGGGGCTAATGTGGTGAGGATGTACTCTCATTTTTCCTTGGGCAACCGAAAAAGCTACTTTCTGCTAAGATCATGCTATCTCCTTTCTTTCTCTCATGAACAATCTAGAAGGTACGTATAGAAGTCTTCCCTTGAAGGACTCGATGGACAAGCGTTGTTCTCAATCGCAATAGGAACTCAATTCATGCACTAGATCTCTTTTATCACATGGTGCGAGGCCCATTCATAGGACAACTTTCATTCCTCATGACTCTGGAGTAAAAAATGATAGTTCAGCTTATGATGGATGATTAGGAGAGAGAATTATGTGACGAAATGTTAGGAGAACTTGTGGAATGTACGAGCTGCAGAACACCTAAGATTCAGATTTAGAGAAGAGATGACTACTGGTGCATATTCAGATTCCAAGAGCCACAATTAACATTGTATACACAATGGCTCCTAGACATGGGAAGACTTCAGTGATAGGATGTATAGCAAGAAGCACAAGAGGAATGATGAGCATGGAAACAAGACGGCATGTAATTTTTATCAGCTCACTGAAGCCATAAGCATTAGGAACGGGAGAACCATGTGTGCACGAGCATTGTAAGCAGAGAAGAATCAGGATAAAGATTTGAGAAATAGGCTACGAAGTGGGGACAATAGGAAGTTGAAGCAGCCTAGGAAACATGCGAGAATATTTACTAGGAACTCAGAACTGTTGCACATCAGCTGGTATCGAAGGAGTCTGCATAATTCTTGGTAATCGTTGAACTCAGATGAGTTAAACTAAATGAGTTGGCTAGTGTCCTCAAGAGATTGTGAAGGATTCCTATGATAGGCACAGACCCAACATGCACACTTGTTTATTGTCGGGTCTTGCTTCACTTGGAAGCGGTGCAATACAAAGGGGGAATGCTACATGAATGGCTGTTGTGGAAGCATTGACGGAAGCATCAGCTATAGAGAGTGTCGCTGCTATAGAGTGTGTCATTCAAGGTTTAAGCATGTCGGCTAAGCTTTTTCTGTAGCAAAGATAGAACGACTTGAACCTTCGATTAAACAAATTTTGGATTTCTAATAAATGCTTTCTCAAACCATAGATGTTGCAGATGATCTGGCTAGAATGGTTGTAAAGCAAAGGGTGCAGATATAAATCAGGCTGATTCAGAGCATTTTAAAAGTATTACTTTTGAGAAAGCAAGAAGATCCAATTTGTGGGTTTTTGCTGCCTTATCAGTTGTCATGGCACCATTCTCAGTCATGACAAGGCAAGCATGCAGTCTTGCTAGTACGGTTTCCAATAAGGATTCTGTCAAAGGAAGGTGCTATGTGTGAAGTGTTTGTGGGGATGCAGGTATGAAGAAGAGCAAGTGTAGGAACTCACACTAAGGTGTTAAGCATAGGATCTAGTCTCATAGTTGCAGTCAGCCTCATGGCAGCAAGGGCACCTGGACCACATATGAGTATTGATAAGGTCCCTATTTGGCATGGTTATGGGAATGGGCTCATGCGGTACAAACGATTGACTGAAGTAGGACACCTTTGTATATTTGTAGATGAATCGGAAGTAAACAGGAAAGAGCACAGATGAGGAAGTGTGTTTCAAGAGGACAAGAATATTCGATAGAGGTAACTCTCATGTGTTTGGGGACCTGTAAATAAAAGGCACATGCCTCTGAGATGAAAGAAGGTAGGCATATTGCTGGCATACGGAAGCATCTTGCGAAATAAGACCTCAAAGGTACTGTTCTGAAAATCTGAGAAACGATGAGAGAAAGTCTATCCCGAGATGAATGTCCATAGATACTGTGCATACGATAGTGTGTAATCTCAAGGAACCAAGATGAATGAATTCTATCTATAGGATAAAGGATGTGAATGATTCCATTATAAGGGAGCTTGATGGACTCTCATCTGTACAAGTATGAGGCAGGGAAATGTGTGAGGCATATGAGCTCTGTGGACTCTCATCTGTACAAGTATGAGGCAGGGAAATGTGTGAGGCATATGAGATCTCGCTATCATAGGCAAAGTTGACAGTCGGAATGTTTCCTATCCCTGGGCTGAGGATTTTCTTTGGTGCTATGGCTACCATGATAGGACAATCCAATTGTCATATACCTACTTTGCTTTTACCAAGCATCACAACATGTCCATTTCAGTAAATGGAGTTGTTCCTGCGAGTTGAAGAGTTAATAAGTAGGTTTCCCTTATGCATGAATGCTCTTTCATGTGATCGACCAAGAAGGCTTGATTAATCTGTAACCTGTGTCACACACTGCCCTTTTCTCTGGCCAAATGAATGACAAGTGTTCTGTATGAGTCAAGTTTGTAAGCGCCAGACCTCAAAACAGACTTCTGAACGAGTATCTGTAGATAATCGGAAGCCATCAATAATAGAAATCTAATTCCTGGACCCTACCCCATGATAAAATGAAGGCCGAAAACATGACAAAAATGAAAACATTTACAAAAGTTTCGGCTAACTTCATCGATTGCAGGATCTCTGAGAAATGCATTTCTGGACTTTTGCTTCATATGTACCAAGGCACACTGACAGATCAGTTCATCGTCAGACGTCGGTTAGCAATAATCTATTTTCCCCCACACATCGTCAAAACAGCGTGCATCGTAGGCCATTCGCATCTTTGATGCCCTCAATTCATGCTACAAGTTGCCTATTTTCGTGATGTCCATGCGCGGGATCGCTTGCTTTTTCCACGTGAAAGCTTGTTTGTTGCTACTAATTTTTCGTGGTCTGATAATGAGTCCTGAAGCGAATGAGGAAAGTAGGTAAAACTGGCATCCAGATAATGCCAAGTTATGTGTGTGGTTGGTATTGTAGTGAATGAAATAAAACGGCGGCCCATATTCTGAGTTGTTAAGAGGTAGAAATTAAGGAATATTGAATGACGCTGAGAAAAACACTCAGAAGCATCAGGAAATATCATCCACAAAATATCATCCACATGTCACTTTCCATTTGGGCTTGTAGTATAATTAAAGTAATGAGCTTATTTTTCTTGCAAATGATCTTTACTCGTTTTTTTGTTGCGATGATGTGAATCTTACATGCTCAAAAGATGCAATACCCAAAAAAAGAAATGGCTTGGCTGCTAGCTTCACGTGTTTCTTTTTCTCTTTAAAAGAAAAATGTGTTAGTGCATTTTATGCAATATATACAATGACAGCGAGATCACTTTTATTCAACATGACTAACATGGTATTCTCGCAAGTTCTGGAAGCTACGTTTTGAATCTCGCTCTTTAGCAACTATGTTTTCCTCGAAAAAGGAAATGAAGTTTTTATGAGCATTTCGGAGTGGTGGACAGGACCAATTTTATTGGTGTTTTTGACATTCAAATTGTTTTGAGAATTCATCTGGATATGCCATGATCATTAATCTTGACTTCTTATAAGCAATCATGATAATAAGCTTTGGTTTCTTGGCATTTAATTGTTTGGACGTCTTGATCACGTAAAGTATGGATCTTCATTCTCTTCAAAAAGTTTGATGTAGTTAATGCAAGGCTTTGAGCAAAATATTACTCTCTCAATTTTATGTACCACCTACACATCATTCTTAAAAGAATATTTGCTTATGAATCTTGCTTGTACGTTTTGCTCGCATAAGCAACTGAAATTTGGTTTTTGATTGAGCATGAGTGTTCTAAATTTTTGACTTATTTCATTAAGAGGATGCATTCCTTACTGCTAATTCTCTTCATGAACATAACTATGCTTAATCAAAATATGAGTGTACCATATGTATATCTCCTGAAACTCCTTTTTTATTCTTGCTAGAAGAACCCCATTAGAACTTATTTACACATCTTAGAAAACATTCAAAAAAAAAAACACACACACACACAAAACCTCAAACAAATTCTAAAAAACTCTTAAAATACCAAACAAATATTAAAAACACTCAAAAAACCAAAAATTGTTTCAACAAAACATGGGAAAGAAAAAGGCAAAAGAGAGAAGGAAGGGGGAAAAGGTTGCACAAAATAAGGAAGAAAAAATTGAAATGCATGCAGTAATCACACATGATCAAGGTGAAAATAGAGAAAATTTACGAGGGGTAGAGGAAATTGGTGGGATTTCTAAAGGGGTGGGTTCCATAGTTGCAACTAGGGAACATAGCAACACTTTTGTAAATGTATTCATTGGTCATGACCATAGAAATATGTGTGCTTACGTTAACCCTAATTGTGAGTGGAATTTAATTCATATTGATTTAGTGACTATTATTTTGGACAACATCCAACTAACCACGCATTCCCCTATCCTCATGAATGGTGAAAATTATGATTGCATGGGTCAAGTTGTGTTGCCTATTGTGGTGAATGGTATGGAATTTTTTGAAACATTTTTTGTCATGGAAGGTATAGATGAAGACTTGGTCATAGGCACTCAAAGGTTTTTTGAACATCAAGGGTTTGAAGCGCCTTGTCCATCTATTATGTCCATCCCCACTAGTGAGTCTTTTGGAAATCCTAATGATTATCCTCATTGTATGGATTGTGGACATAATCATCTATTCAAAGATTGTGCTCTTAATTCACAAAATAGTCTTTCCATTCATGCTTTTTCATCTAACCTTTCTTTGAGTAAGTCACAGGAAACCTTGACGAATAATGAAGTGGAGGACTCCAAGTGCTTGGAGGATATGGAAGGGCCCTCCCTTCCTCTAAGTTTGGAATCTTCTCACGAATTTTGTATGAGTTCTATGGAAGATAAAGTGATATCTAGAGATTCTATGTGTAATACAGATAAATGCATCGCTGAATCTCCAGATCAATCTCAAACCACACAACCCTATGATCCATTGGATGAGCATGATGTATGTAAAAAAACTCAACCTTTGTTGAATTTCCCTTGTGAAGATGAGTTATCCCTAAAGACTCACATAGAAGGCCCAAAAGACCCTATTACCAAAAAAAAGAAATCACCTTCCCTTTGTAATGTAAAGCAAATTTGGGTGGCCAAGAACTTACTTAGAGCCCAACCAAATCGCACTATGATATGGGTACCAAAGAAAGCTCTTATACAAACTCAACTCCCTCATCTACGGTCTAGATTCACCATGCCTTATCATCAACAACGAGCACTTCTCACCAAGGGATCCAAAGAAATCAAGCCAACACTTAGAAAAGATCCAAGGAGAAACCTCAAGGCTAAGACCAACAAAGCGAAGACATATTGGCGGCCTAAAACCTCTTCGTGCAGCATCCATGGGTGTCGGACCCAACCTTGCCCAATGCACAGCATATGTTTAAGATGCACACTAAGTATGCACACGAATAGGGCCTCATCCAAAGGCCAAGCATTAGGCACACTTAGTTTAACCCAGGCACAAAGAGGGCACATGTACATAGATTTGAAAAATTTTCTTTTCATTTTTCTTTTTTCAGGTTGGTGGATAAAGGTGGCATCCATTTCAAATGGTTGATAGAAAAGAAGCGGCTCTTGGAGTTGGACATTTGGAGACAGCCTCATCATCGCCTCACCCTTGAGCACTTTGCTCAAGACCCATCCATTTTTGCACCATTTTTTTATTGTATGCATCTTTAGAGTATGCATAAGATAGGGTCACATTACAAGACCGTGCATAGACACTTTTTTGTTTTCCGCCCATGCACCCTTAGTCCCCACTCATGCATTTGGACTAAGAAGAGATGAATTAATTTCATCTATTTGTATATATCATCTACATTTTTGTCGTATCATTCTCATGCATCATCCATCCATTACCACCAAAAAAAAAAAAAAAAAAAAAAAAAAAAGATAATATATATATATATATATATATATATATATATATATATATATATATATATATATATATATATATATATATATATATATATATATATATATATATATATATATTTCTAGCATATTCATCCATATGAGGCAAAAGAACCAAGTTAAAGCACTCGACTCCAAACAAAAAGCAAGATGAAGAAAAGCAATAACGCAAAGCACTCCAATGGTGCAAGGATCATGCAAACCAAAAGGGACTCCTACACGCTCTTCCACAGAAGCTCCATACTGGCAAAAGCTTTGTCGAGGACGACAAAGTCAAGGAGGGGGGGAGTGTTGAAGGATACAACATGTATTTCTTGGATCCACTTCATTTTCATCATCGTTTGTACCTTTTTCTACCTTTCATTTAGTTAATAAAGCACTCTTGTATAGGTGTGTGTGAGTGCCACACTAGAGAATAAGTGGGATTCATTCTCCTTTCAGTTGAGAAATCCCACATAGCATGCTTTTTTGCCATTTTGTATATAAAGAGGTCTCCACCTCTTCTTTTGGGGAGGAGCTCTTTTGAGAAGTAATGAGATTATGCTAGTTTGTAGATAGACTCTTGCTCTCTCATCGTCATGATGTGCGTGCATGCTTGTTCTCTTCTTGTCTAACGCTTGTGACACGTTGATGTATGATTACGTCGTTATTATACTTGTGATTACGATTAGGTGTATCATTCTCGATGCTTATGTTGTATCTTCTTGTTGATGACGTTGTTAATCATATGTTGACGAAGCGCCATTACGTCTGCTGAGTGCTTCTACGCAAACATTTGGGTCTCATGAGATGCTTCCTGGTTTGACAAGTATGAGTTGTGATGCTACAACGTCAACATCATGTGAAAACACCTTCTCTAACACCTCATTTGAATGCATGTAGCATGCATGTACTGATTCTCCTTTATGTATGCTGAATAGGGCTCCTCCAGATATGGATGCCACTGCCTCCATAAGCCCCAAGTAGTACTTGTGTGCATAAAGAGAATATGTACCTGAATAATTAACATAAGATGAAATCTTATGTTAAGCTCCATCCAATGTCTTTGAAGTACACCAAAATCTTCATGTAGAAGAGAATCTTCAAATACATAATGTAGATGACTAATCCACATCACCAAGCTACTGATAGGTAAGTCTTCTCCATAAGCAAGAGTGTGAGCACACTCTTTCTCCAAGATGAACTCCATGAGTGCTCCTCAACATAGCTCCATAGTTGCTCCTAAAGTGCACCATGACTGCCCCATGAGTGCTAGAGCTCCACCTCCTCAACCTCCACCAATCGTTGGCATTGGAATTGGCATTGGATGTCTAACAAAGTGACCCAAGTCTCTCTTTTATAGTCTTCATGATTTCTTGCAACCAATTTTCAATAAAGCAGCTTTTTTTGCGTAAAAAATTGATGAATAAATGAGTATTAAAAAACTCATCACTAATTTTAACTAGCTTTTGCTTTAGTTTTAAATTATCGCAAAAAGCGCTTTTAGAGCTACTTTTTCACACTTCTGACCTCCTAATGAATGATCTAAAAACATTTTTATGACCTCCAAGCTGAGAGCTATCATATGAGGTAAAAACCCTAAATCAATAGAAAATTAGGATTAGGGTTTCCTCCCAAATCTGATCTCTAATGACTGCATGTCATATACCATTAGAAATCTTTCTTCAAGCTCTACAAGATAGGCTCATAAAAATTTTACCTAAATTTTGTGCCAAAAATGACTTAAGTACCAAAATTAGGGTTTTTGCCCTAATAGGGATTTTGGACTGATGTGACATTGATTTTGAACAATCCCCCATGCAATGTCATATTGGTACAAACTAAACTGGATATGTAACTTTCATTCATGTGCAAACTGACATAAGCTTGAATCTTGTCCTTCAAGATTGACCTTCAAACTTTATCTTCAAAAGTCTTCTACAAAACTGAATTTGAACTTCTTCAAACTCCAAAAATATGAATTTGCTGAATATGAACCATAATACCTGAGAAAATATGCAAACTAGATATCCAATAGTGTTAGCATACATCAAGTAATCATTGCTTGACAACATATATGGCACGACTTGACCTTGAATCTCCTATCTCCTGACATAAGTCTTCTCAAACCTGTAAGCATACACTAGGATCCACATATTTGCATTTCCCTTAAGAAAGGTTTCTAAACTTACTTGTGCTGTGTTATGTAGATACACTAAACAAAATCAGAAACTCAATCCATCCTAGAACTTGTGACTAACAACTCGCAACTTAGTGTATTATGAACACTAGGTGGTTCATCTCTGACTGTACTCAATTCAACTCATGAGAGTCTCACCAAAATTTCATACCTATGATGTCATCTTGTCTTCATCCTTGTTCTATCTGTAAGTTTTTCATACCTCTTTCCTTCAGAGTCTAGTATAATCATACATGTGCGCACCTCATAAGTAACATACCTCTCTGAAATATCAAGTTTCTCTACAATAGAACTCTGGAACTTTCTCCCGAACAGGAACACCTAACAGGAACTTTCTCCAGACATTCTCCTTCTTCCTTCTTCTTTAAAAGCTGGAACATAAAGAGACACTGACAAAGGAAATATAGGAATACCTGTAGGTATGACTCTGCAATCTTTCACATATAGCTGAAAATAAGTCTTCATGTTTCATCTCCCCCCTGGATGATTTAACACTAGTATCCAAAATTCTTCAAAGTATATCAAACTTTATGAAATCTGGAATGACTTCCTTCTTTCAATAAATATGATCTTCAGTGATTTAGCATTGCTACCATATCACCAATACCTGTGTCTGAAACATAATATTTGAACCCTTTTTATTAGCATTGCGTAGTTGTCGATAGCTTTCACTGTTACTTCCTCAGCTTTCCATATTATAGAATAAGGTTAGCTGATCTATTACATGATAACGAAAATCTTTCTGAAAGCATTTTAGGATTCATAATCTTTTGCAACATAACAAGTATCTTCTTCTATTTCTCTGCAACACTAATATGATAGAATCTGAATCTTTTGCTTACTTCTTTCAATGTTAAGAATTTTACAAACAAAGGATAGATAGATGATCCTACTCCTTGGAGGCCATGGGAAATATTGGATCTTGATGGAGGGAAAATCAATTCACCTTGCCAAGCGTATGCATGCCTATCATGCTCTGATACCAAGAACATTTTCTCTTATGTGTGATCTAGATAAACAACTTTCCTTGGTGTCTCTGGATCCTTGAACTCATAGATAGTGACTACTAGGCTGGGTCGATCTAGCATGAATCTCCAAAAGACTTCCTCTGTTTCTCTATTCAAGAATTGTTCTATGCATTTGTTGTCTTGAGGGATCCAATCTGGAGTGATCATTCTAGTCAAAGCTGACTTATCTCTAGGAGTCTTGGGTTCTCGTCCTACATCTCCTTGCTCTAGGTCTCCTATCTCATTCTCAGGAATGATGTTTCCAAACTCATCAGTCATGTCTCGTACGTTGGTGACCACATACATGGTTCCTTCCTTATCAATGTATGAACCCTCTTAGAACTTGACTTATAAATACTCAAGATCACACATGATCTATGATCTAAAATACTTGTGTAGAATCTGCTCTCATCAAACCTTCATGACTGAATGTTTGACTTGCTACCTAAATGTCTATAAGTGTCCATGCTTCTCACATAAAGTTGTAAAACTTTTCAACTAAATCCTTCCAAGAATCTGCAAATTCTACTAGAATATAAGTGGACAAACTCTCACCTTGAGAACTCCAAAAGCTATAAGTTTATACTTCATCTTTTCATATTCTTCCCGAGTGAAATGTGATAGTATCTGCTTGACTTTCTTTTGGCTAACTCAACTTTTCAATCAAGTGATAGGATCTGATGGAACACCTTTTTGAATACAAGCATGTATCCAAAAGTCAAGACAAAGATAGAAAGTAGATTGTCCATCTAATTGGTACATCACAAAATCTGAATTTTTCTTAATTGACCTTTAAACTTTATCTTCGAGAGTCTTCTACAAAACTGAATTTCAACTTCTTCAAACTTCAAAAATCTGAATTTGCTAAATATGAACCACAATACCCGAGAAAATATGCAATCTAGATATCCAATAGTGTTAGCATACATCAAGTAATCACTGCTCGCAACATATGTAGCACGACTTGACTCTGAATATGCTATCTCCTGACATAAGTCTTCTCAAACATGTAAGCATACACTAGGATCCACATATTTGCATTTACCTTAAGAAAGGTTTTTCAACTTACATCTGTTGTGTTATGTAGATACACTAAACAAAATCAGAAATTGAATCCATCCTAGGACTTGTGACTGACAACTCACAACTTAGTGTATTATGAACACGAGTTGGTTTGTCTCTGACTGTACTCAACTCAACTCATGAGAGTCTCACCAAAATTTCATATCTATGATGTCATCTTGTCTTCATCCTTATTCTATCTATAAGTCTTTCATGCCCCTTTCCTTCAGAGTCTGGTATAATCATATATGTGTGCACCTCATAAGTAACATACCTCTGTGAAATATCAAGTTTCTCTGCAATAGAACTCTCGAACTTTCTCCCCAACAAGAACACCTAACAGGAACTTTCTCCAGACATTCTCCTTCTTCCTTCTTCTTTAAAACTTGGAACATAAAGAGAAACTGACAAAGGAAATATAGGAATACCTGTAGGTATGACTCTGCATTCTTTCACATATAGCTGAAAATAAGTCTTCATGTTTCATCACCCCCCGGATGATTTAACACTAGTATCCAAAATTCTTCAAAGTATATCAAACTTTATGGAATCTGGAACGTCTTCCTTCTTTCAATAAATCTGATCTTCAGTGATTTAGCATTGCTACCATATCACCAATACCTATGTCTGAAACATAATATTTGAACCCTTTTTATTAGCATTGTGCGGTTCTCAATAGCTTTCACTGTTACTTCCTCGGCTTTCCATATTATAGAATAAGGTTAGCTGATCTATTACATGATAACAAAAACCTTTCTGAAAGCATTTTAGGATTCATAATCTTCTGCAACATAACAAGTATCTTCTTCTATTTCTCTGCAACACTAATATGATAGAATCTGAATCTTTGAGTTACTTCTTCCAATGTTAAAAATTTTACAAACAAAGGATAGACAAATGACTCATAAATACTCAAGATCATACAAGATCTATGATCTAAAATACCTATGTAGAATCTCCTCTCATCAAACCTTCATGACTAAATGTTTGAATTTCTACCTGAATGTCTCTAAGTGTTCATGCTTCTCACATAAAATTGTAAAACTTTTCTTCAACTAAATCCTTCCAAGAGTCTGCAAATTCTATCCAAACATATGTGGACAAGCTCTCACCTTGAGAACTCCAAAAGCTGTAAGTTGATACTTCATCTTTTCATATTCTTCCTGTGTGAAATGTGATAGTATCTACTTGACTTTCTTTTGGCTAACTTCACTTCTCAATCAAGTGATAGGATATGATGGAACACCTTTTTGAATACAAGCATATCCAAAAGTCAAGACAAACATAGAAAGTAGATTCTCCATCTGATTGGTACATCACAAAATCTGAATTTTTCTTAATTTTCCAAAAAATACTGAATTTTGTGAATTTTCTCTGAAAATACTAAAATTCTGAATTTTTTCTAAAAATATTGAAATTCTGAAAATACTGAATATGAGGTAACTTCTTCAAACAAAAAAACTCATTTCAAGTCTCGAACATCTGCTACAATACTCTTTTACCTCAAGAGTTAGGTAAAGACGAAAAATACTTCTCTGCAACTTGTCATATATCAAGTAGCTCTGAATTGACACTCCAAGAATTCTTTGAGGAATTATATAAGCTGCCTACTCAAAATCTTCAACTAAAACATAACTCATACATATGAGTCAAAACATATAAGTTGTCTTGGATATGTGTTGCTTTTCTTTCTCTCAATACAGTTCTTTGTCAAAACCCACTAAAACATGACCAAGTATAATGCAAAACAAGAAACTGCTTCTTCTTTAAAATATCTTCTTCACAAGATGTTCTCGTAGACTTGTCTTTGGATGTAGATGATAAAAGTAGGAAAAGTATATGGAAAATATAAGAGAAAAGGAAGTCTTACTTTCCCCTTGGAATTGTTGGACTTTCTTCTTCTGCATCTTTCTTCCACCTCATGATGTCAACATCTTCAAATTTCTCTTCAATACCTTTTGTTCTCTTCATCTTGAAGTAGCAAGCACTCTTAACTTCTTCGAATGAATTTTTCTCTTCTTCTAGTGCTAAGAGTAAGAGACAAAACAAACATGGTATATAAGGGAAGTGAACATTGAAGATAAAACATGCTTCTACCATCTCAACTCCATCCCAGCATATGAGGAATCAATACTCTGCTTCAAATGTAACTTATATGACTGAATTCACCAACCTTTTCCTTGAGTTGGCAGAATGTTGAATTACCTCTCTAGGTACATAATCTGATAAAAAATACTTCCAACCTTATGTTGCCTGAAAACAAAACTGATCTGATCTCCAAATTTATCTTCTTAGATGAGCTTTCTTGCCATGAAAGAGATCTTCTATCAAAACTATCAAGAACAACCTCTTGATACCTCTTTTGATGTAACTAATGCTTTTAACTTTCAAACTAATGAAAGTGTTTAAAAGCACTTCTTGAATCCTTCAAATCTCTTCATAACTGCTCTTCTAAGATATGACTTGCAAATGATAATCTGCTAGTGGAAACTAATACCTGTGATTTGATGTTGATCTGGTTCCTTCATCTTCTCCAAACCATTGTTTTTCCTTGAATTTGAAGTAGCCTTCTCTTCATCAAGTCTTGGTCTTCAAGCAATACTTCTGTAAAGTATTTTCATACTTCCAAAAGTATTTGGCTGCTAACAAATCATTAGCTTCATACTCCACACTCATAAATAAACATGTGATTGAATTGTCTAATTCTCAAATCTCCACTCATCTAGATTAAGTTTGTACGTCATATGTCAAATGTTCTAACAACCCAATACAACAATGGAAGATGTCTGCCCTCCACTAGGTCCACAAGGAGTGGTATGTGCTCACTATTCTAAAGTTTTCTCTCAATCTATATAGACACTCAAAATGAAATTTTGCACAACTAATTTAGATCTTAAGATCTATCTAAAATGCTTTAAATAATCCCAAATGGATATTCGAGGTGGGAGAATTTTCCTCTGCAAAACAAGCAATGAGTTTGCAACACTCTTTGCCTATGTGCAAAGACATAGCTTCACAAACTTGGCAATTTCTCACAACCCACTCAGTCAAAGAACTTGAAACTTTGGCAAACTTTGGAAAGCTTTGGGGAACTATACAAGAAAACAAATGAATTTTCAAATCAATGAGAATGATTACAATGAGAGTAAACAATGCTCTGCAATCAGGTACAATCAGATTTGGAAAAGCCTAACTACACCTCTAGATAGAGAGGAGAAAAATCATGAGAAAATGAGGTAAGCAAGCAAGGGGCCTGCTTGCTGGAGTTTAGGGCTTTACCAAACTAAGTGGGAAACTCTTGGAATGCACACAACTCAGGAAAAAAAGGTGGTATGGAGCTTATATAGAGTTTTACTTTTCCTACAATCTAGCTAGCCACCCACCAATCAATGTATGTGTACTTTTTGGTGGTTGATTGATGGGATTTGAATTTGATTGAGTTTGGTGGAGCTTCTAACAACTTTTGGTCCTTTGTTTGATTGGTCTATTGCAAAACTTGTGGTTGAATCCTTTTGCATGATTGAGATTTTATTTTCAACACTCCCCCTCAAGTCTCAATGCCTAGGTCCTCCATTCCAATGCATGCCTGGAAGTGTTGTAGCTTTACTTCATCCAAAGCTTTGGTAAACATATCAGCATATTGATCCTTTGTATTGACATGCTCCACCATGACATCCTTTGACATGATCGTCTCTATAATAAAGTAGTAATGCACTTCTATATGCTTCAACCTTGCATGGAAAACTAGATTTTCAGCCAAGCATATGCTACTTATGTTGTCACAAAAAATAGGTACTTGCTTAACCTGTAAATCAAGATCAACAAACAACTTCTTGAGACACATAAGCTCACATGATACTTTTGCTAAGCCTCTATACTCAGCTTTGGTCAATCAGAGAGCCATTCTTGGTTGTTTCTTTGACATCCATGAGATGCTCTTCTTCCCTAGCATGATAACATATCCACTAGTACTCCTCCTATCATCTTTGGAACCTAGCCAATCAACATCACAATAAGCTTGTACATTTTATCCATCATCAAACGGATACTATAGCCCTTCATTCACTGATCCTTTGAGGTATGTAAGTACCCTTTTGGCTGTAACAAGATGAGATACTCTTGGTGCTTGCAAAAATTGAGATAACACTCCAACTACATGTGCAATATATGGTCTTGTCATAGTAGCATACAAGAGAGAACCAATCATTGACCTATACATGGTCACATCCTTCACTTCTTCACCTTCATGAGCACTTAGTTTAACATTTACTTCTAATGGATTTGAAATGGTTTTGCAGTCACACAAGCCAAGCTTCTTCAAAAGATCGAGAATGTGTTTCCTTTGCATCAAGTATATACCTTCCTTCTTATATAGTACTTCAATCCCAAGGAAGTACCTTAAAATCACTAACTCAAAGATTTTAAACTCACATCCAAGATTCCTCTTTATTTCCTTTATGTTGGCTTCATCATACTCTGTAATGATCAAATCATCAACATACATACAAATGAAAACAATTTTGCTACCTTCCTTCTTCATAAAGAGTGATGGGTCTGCATGACTCTAATTCTATCCGCATTTTACGGAGTAGTCCACAAGTATTTGGCTCCAATCCCTTGGGGCTTGCTTGAGTCCATAAAGAGACTTATTAAGCCTGCATATATGATGTGAAAACCTCTCATCTTCAAAGCCTTGGGACTGCTCCATGGAGACTACCTCTTCAGGCTCTCCATTGAGGAAAGCATTCTTCACATCCAACTGGTACATCTTCCAACCTTTTGAGGTTAAAATTGCAATTAAACTTCTTATGGTGGACATCTTAGATATTGGAATGATTTTTTCCTCAAATTCTATGCCATAGGTTTGGGCAAAACGTTTGGTAACCAACCTCGCTTTATACCTAGTGATGCTTCCATCTACATGCCTCTTTACCTTGTACACCCATTTGTTGCCAATGACTTTCATGTCCTTTTTTCTTGGAACCAATGAACAAGTATCATTTTCTTCAATCACCTTGAGTTCCTCTTCCATGGCTTCAATCCATTCCCTATACTTATTTGCTTCTTCAAAAAATTTAGGCTCTTCATAAGCTATAGCTTGACTCATGTAGGCATAGTGTCTTGCAGTGAATGAATCATAAGTTAACCTTTGGTATTTAACCCTATTGGATGACCTTACCTCACCATTAGGTGGTAGGAATCTCCTCCTCCTTTTTTTAGATGCTTTAAATCCTGGGGTTTCTAATTTTTCCATATCTTTGTCACTTGTAGATTCCATATCTACCCACCAATGGTCTTTGTCATTTGCCTTTTCCTTTTCTTTGCTACTTACTTCACTTGAATGAGCTTCATTCCTTGTCCTTCAATGCCAAGATGATGTAGTACTCTCCTTTAATGGTGTGCTTGAAGTGGTTGGACCACTCATCTCCATGCTTTATTGTTTCTCTTTGAACTTTTTCTTGGCTTCATATGCATCATCAACCTATAACACATCGTTGCTACCATATCAAGATAGCAACTAATCAAATATTACATCCCTAGACACCTTAATCTTTTTGGTGCAAGGATTATAGCATCTAAAACCCTTTTGCTCTGAAGAACATCTAAGAAATATACGCCTATCTACATTTGGGTCTAACTTGTGAGATGTGAAAGGTTGGGTTTCTTACCACACCAAGCTTCATAAAGTGTAACTCCAGTTACTCATGAGTTTGGAAACCTATTCATAATGTATATGAATGTATTTGTTGCATCAGCCCAATAAGAGTTAGGAACATTCATTTGATTTCACAAAACTCTAGACACTTCTGCTATGTATCTATTCTTCCTCTCAAACAGCCCCATTTTTTGAGGTGTATAGCTATAAGTAAATTGCATTTTGAGACCATGATCATGTAGAAAATCTAAAAATTCATTTGAAAAATACTCTTCCCCTGCATCTGGTCTGAGAGTTTTTATATACTTCCCTGTTTCCTTCTCCACTAGCTTTTTGAACCTCTTAATGTGGTAGAACACCTCTGACTTTTGACTTCATGCAATACATCCAAAAAAACGTTGAATGATCATCTATAAATGTGAAAAAATATCTATTAACTACAATGGATGGATCCCTTGTAGGTCCCCATATATCTATGTGTATGAGATTCAACACTTCATTGCTCACATGTGCTCCCTTCTTGAATGGAAATATGCTTTGTTTCCCTAATTGAAAAGCATGGTAAAACTATTGCATATTTGGAGATGTAAGATCAAACAGAACACTCACCAAGCCCTTCCTTTGCATGCCCTTTATCCTTTGTAAGTTTATGTGCCCAATTCTTTTATGCCATAAGTTGATTTTTGCAATCTATTTATTTCCAATTGACAAGTAGACACTCTGAGGGGTTGAAGGCTTTACCTCCATGGTGAAAAGTCTTCCTTTCGTCTTTCCTTGTGCTATGAGTTTGTAGTCCTACATGGCGTCTTCAACAAAACATCCTTGATCATTGGACATCACCGTATAATGTCTTTCAACCATCTGACCTACTGAAACGAAGTTCTTTGTGATGGTTGGCACATGCAACACATCCTTCAACACCTTGGAGCTTTGAGCTCCATTCAACACAACATCTGCCACATGTGTAATCTTGGGCTCAGTGTCATCCCTTGTTTCTACATTTCCTTGAGTGATGGGTGAGTGTAAATTAAAGAAAACATCTTTATTGCAACTCATATGGTTGCGATAACCACTATCAATGTACCATGTAAAATCTGAATTGACTCTTTCCCTTGACCCATACATCATAAGCAAGTTCCAATTTTTTGAATTTGTTGAAGTACTAACATAATTACCTTGGTTCCTTTTGTATCCTTGATTGCCTCCTCCTTTTGATCAAGAATCTCTTGCATAATGTACTAATTTCCCACAATTGTAGCATTCTAGATTGGATGCTTCTCTTCCATGTGATCTTCCTCCTCTTCCTCTACCCTTTTCTCTTCCTCGATCCATAGATTTGGTTCGAGCCTTCTTGGTTGCTTGAGCTTGACTTTGATCTTTGTATCCCTCTACCTTGGGAGTTTTGTCCACCTCTTTTGTCTTTGCCTCTACCTACATAGAAAACTTAGGCTTGATTGCCCTTTAATTGGGAACCTCCTTGGTTCATCTCCTTGGTCACCATCAATGTGACTAATTGATCAAATTCTGGTAGGGAATCCCTCACATAAACTGATGTGGTGAATGCTCTCCACCTTTCAACCTCTCTGAAGCCATTGAGAGTGTTTGTGATAAGATTGTCATCCTCGATTGGGATCCCAATTGAGCTTAGGGAATCTGCAAGCTTCTTAACCTTCAAAATGTACTCATTTATGTTAGTTCTAGGTGCTTTCCTAATATTTTTTAGCTCATTCATGAGCTAAATATTCCTTGCCTTGGTTGATGAAGAGTACAATCTCTCCAAGGTCTCCCAAACCTTCTTGGATGTGTCCAACTCTTATATATGCCCATTCGTGCTATTTCTTATGTGTTGGGATAGAATGAATATGACTCTCCTATCCCTTTCTATCCATTTGTTAAGTGCCTTGACCTGCCCTTGAAGTGGTGGATCATGTACATGATGCATTGGCTTTGTGCCGCTCACTAATCCCCACAATCCTTTGCCCATAATGTAGTTGCTAGCTCTAAATTTCCATGGTTGATAATTACCTTTCTCTAACTTCTCTATTTGTGCATTATACTCAGCCATACTGAGCTCTAAGATGCTCCTCTAGCTTCTCCTCATTTTTTTGTATGCTTTATAAGGTGTGGATATTACCTTTTGATAGCTTTTCCCTTGCTAACCTTTGACGAGTTGAGATCTTGATTGACGTAGCACCCTTTTGATGTCTTCTTGCTTTGATAAGTCCTCCTTGTGATTCCATGAGTTGTCTTGATCCCGTAAACTTCAATATAATGTCCATTGATGTCTTCAAACCTCCAAAATGCTATGATACTAGTTTACTTTTCCTACAAGTTAGCTAACCACCCACCAATCAGTGTAGTGCACCTTTTGGTGGGTGATTGAAGGGATTTGAATTTGATTGAGGTTGGTGGAGCTTCTACCTTCATTCCACAAACATGGGTCCTCCTTCTTTATTGATCCACTTACAAAACTCGTGATTGAGTCCTTTTGCATGATTGAGACTTGATTTTCAACAAGTAGTAGCCAAGGTGGTCTAGGCAGCTTACCAAGACAAGGAAACATGGGGCAAACCAATCACAGAGAGTCAAAACAAAGGCAACGCCAAGTAGGACCAAGCAGACAAGGAAGTCAAAGAAGATCCGACAATTAGGCCCATCAAATTTTTGAATGCAAATTCTTATGAAATCGTAAATTTGATCACTAAATCTCGTTTTTGTTAATTTTGAATCCATTTTGTTAAATTCAAGGAGTCCTTCTGCTTGAGGAATGCTAGATCTATGTACATGTTGATTTTCGTAATTTTTAGAGCTTGTTTGAGCCTACAAAATAGCCTAGGAACATAATTTTTAACTAGGCTACACACTAGGTCCGGACAAGGCCAAAGCTAATGAAAAACTATAAAACGAGCTAGTGAGCTCATTTTTGAGTTTGGATCCTTGGGAATTGAAGTAACTTAAGCACATTATAAACTTTTTTTTTGGCTAATCAAAGATTCCATTACTCCATCTCTTTGTCTTATTGTGTGTACAAGTGTGTGCATGTTGGTGTGCTTCTCACTCACACACTTGTGCTCTCACTAGCTCATGTTCATCATAGCACCCTCATGTCTCCTTTGATTGACAATTATGAGGTAGATCTCCTCATGTTGATACTTATAATTGTGTTAGAGTGATAGCACCACCCATTCCTTCAATGCTCGTTGGCACCCCCAAATTTCTATAGAGATGGATCTTAATCTAGAGCTTCCATCCTTGATCAAAATCTACATAGGAGAAGAGGTTTTTTTGGATCAAAGAGTCATTTACCAGAACTTGTTGAACACCTGATTTTATTGTGGCATGTAGGATAATCAAATTAAAGGTTGTTCTTTGAGGAAAGGGACCCCAAAAGAAAAGTCAGGTGTGATGGGAGGTTCTACCTAGCAAGTTGGGAAAACGTCTCTCCCAAACCAAGTTGCTACAAATCTAGGCAAAGAAAAAACCTAGGAAAATCTAGGTAATGAAAGATGAAGACAAATGGAGATGTGTGACTAAGGGTCATATGATTATCTATGGTTTGTTGTGTGTATGTATGTATGTATGTATGTATGTATTCATGTATGTATATATATATATATATATATATATATATATATATATATATATATATATATATATATATATATATATATATATATATATATATATATATATATATATATATATATATATATATATATATGCCCTAGGTATAGCATACCTCTTTATCTACCTCATCTATGTCTTTTTCATCCATGTTATCGTGGCTCTTTACAGATATTGTAGTAGCACCATTATTTTTTTGTGATCCTACACTATGTGCATGCCATGTGAATGCTTCAACCAAATAAAAGGAGTCCTTTCTTTCTCTCAGTACCCCATCTAGGCATTGTTCACTTAGAAACTTATCGAGCCCGTGCATGCTTTGAGAGAGTTTGATAAAAATGTGAAACATAATATCATTTGTTTTGTTAAAAGTATATGTTTTAGTAATTGATATGATGAATACTCTTTCTCTATTTATTTGCCCTTCAGTTGCTAAAAGGAATTGATGCAAAATCGTTCTCCAATTATTATGCCAGGCATTAATTTAGTTGGTTCCTTTGGAATGAATATCGTGATGGCAGGCTCCACTCCAAAGTTTATATGACCAAGTTTGATTTGACTAAAATTCATTGCTTCCTGGTTCAACTCCATAGTCCAATTGTACCATCAAGTTACACTTGGTTTGATTTGGATGAACTTGGTTAGTTCTTGGTTCAACTTAGCCAAATGTATATAAATAGATGAGAGCACTTGAGTCTCATTTTTCAGTTAGCAAAGGAGCATCAGAGAGAAAGCACAAAAAAAGTAGAACGGCAGCAATGGAGAAGAAGGATGCTAGCAAAATGTCTCATAAGTAACCCAAATTTATTGAGTAAAAAAAGATTCCATTATATAACCTTATCAATTTCTTTATTTTGTTTGAATGAGTTTGAATTTATGTCTGTTGGAAGTACTTTTTTTAAGGAATTTTTTTGTATATAATTTGACATTTTGATGTAGTTGTATTTATCCAAATAAAATAAAATTGAGGAATAGTCTTCCTCATGTATAGTAGAAGCACATATATTTTTATTAGAATTTTTGGAAGCTCTTCAGTAGCATAGTTTTAGATTAGAAGCCAGAAGGACCAAATTTAAAGTGTGAAAAAGGGACACTTAAAAGTATAAAAGATATTTTCTTCTACTTTGTAAAGGTTGGTTGTATTATTCTCATGCTATTCTAGTAATGTGAAGAGCTTCTTGCAAGAAAATCGTGTTGCTACTTCTCTTGAGTATCTTCTTCATTTGTTGAGTCTTTCTCTTATGGAATTTGTGAGCTTTTCTTGTGTATTTCTGAGTGAAGTGTATGAAGAGAGGCTATTATCAGTATATTGAGTGAAGTGTTGCAAGAGATCAATGCTAGAAATGGAAATTCTTAGTTTTTACAGAATTGCGATTGTCTCATCTGTGTGATACAGGTACTGTTTTTGAAATTTGACTTTATATTTGTAATCTATAAGAAAAATGGCAACCTTAGGCACAAATATTATTGAAAATGCTATTGTATAGCTCAAGATATTCAAAACCCTAGTTTCTCCATCTTCATCTTCACTAATTTCTCAGAAATCAGCTATGGTACCACTTATTCTTGGATTCCATTAACTAGAAGGGGTTGTGGTCTTAGTATACTTCCCGGATTGACAATTTAATGAAGTGTTAGTTAATCTTTTATGCTATAATGATTGGAGAGGACATTCTCTAGCACATGTAATTGTAATTGCAATGTTGTTCATCCACATCTCTTTTGCCATCACCTCTAATTGATCTATTTATTTTCAGGGATGACACTCACATGTGCGCTCAAAATGTTTAGGTATTGCAAAGTTGTAGAGAAAGATGAAGCCCAAATCAACTTCACTAGAATGCAAATTAATGGCCTGAATGAGTGCCATATGAGGACCAAGAGGTTGGGAAAAAACATATTGCTAACACAAAAAGATTCCAACTTGCCTTGAGGGAGCTCGTGCCACCATTGGAAGATGAGCCAGGAGACATGACTATCCTTGAAGAGCCAATTTGGGAGCAAGAAAAGACTACTGAGACTTATCAAGCGCCTGAAGACGATGTTATGCATGAGGTTGAGCAAACATACGATCACCTTCTATTGTAGAAAAGCTATCCAACTTTGTTAACATACACTTTGTGTAATGATTTGTCTCATTGGAATAAAATGCTCAAAGTATCTTTCTATTTGTGCTTATCTTTATCCAATTCTGCTTAGTTCTGTTGGATCGTTGTGTGGTGTCATTTATATTTATGATTGGTTAAGGTCATATTCTTGAAGTAGTAATTAGAACATGTTTGTGAATATCAATAACGGTATGCAGAAAAGCTTCTCATAATTTATGTAGTATCAAATGATGTGGTATTATATATGTTGAGCCTTGAAAATTCTTTTTTATTTTTTCATCTCGAGTTACACAAGTGGTTAATAGCAATGCGAACAATTTTCTATGCATCTGTAGCAAGCAATATATCAAGAGGTTGTATTTCATTCTTTTTTTTTTGGAAATATATCCACTACTCTATGGAATCGGAAGCTCTCATGGGAGGTACTTGATCATTGATCATTGGGTAGCCTTTTCTATCATGAAATATTATTTTCCTAACTAGTTCGTGAATCTAACACAACAAGTGGATGTTTTTAATGGCACTTATTGAACAAAAAACTAAATTTTCCAGCATGTGATAAGAAAGTGTGATTTTTTTTGCAACATGTCATATGTTTCTTCTCAAATTAAAAAGAAAAATTGTCTTTTTTCTCGTTTGTTATGACTCAGTGTTGGCTCTCTGTTACAAATTTTTATGGGCACTGATGGATAAATTGTCACACTAACTCTTTTTATGTTCTCTTTTATATGATTTAAGGGTATTATATCTATTGGAGATGAACTTTGTTATTCTAATTTAGATCTAAGTTTCTCTACATTGGGTTTCTCAATCTACTTTAAACATAATGGGAATCTAATTAGTAGTATTTACTATGTTGAGATTAAAAACACTAATTTGCATAAAAATCCGCCACATGCAGTCTACTCAAAGCGGGCATTGACTGATTGACAAAGATTTGAGATTTAATCAAGAAAAGGTATTTTGAAGACAAAGTTCCATAAAAACCCAAAGAATTTGTAAAATATGTGAGTATGCCATCAGTTGAGGGCCTGTTGATTTTAAAATGTGTGAGAGAACCAAAAAGAGATTATGAAAGGACGTATATATGCATGCATTTGATGTCTTTACATCCATGTAGTGAGTAGTGTAGTGGTAAAACATTTTTGGCTTTGGACTGAAGTCCAAAGTTCAAATCTTTCAAACACTATGGAAATAATCTTTTAAAACAAGAAAATACAAGAGATCTTTAGGGTGTGTGTATTGTTTTTTCTAATTTCAAACATAATGGAAGAGCAGATATCCATATATATATATATATATATATATATATATATATATATATATATATATATGTGTGTGTGTGTGTGTGTGTGTGTACGTACTCATGAAGTGGATCTATGTATGCACCTAAAAGGATGCACATATGTGAACTAAATATAGATTTCTCATTAGAACACATCTATGTGATGTTTGCGTTTCTCTATGTGGGCGCGTTTGTTTTGCTTTTTGTTTTTTACAAATGCTTGAACTTAATAAAAAAACGAGATACAAGACAGATTCAAGAGCTTTTCGTCGCTTTCATGAGATACAAAGCAGGTTCAGAGCTTCTAGTCCGTCTCATGACGGATTCATTTGCTTTGACGGATTCATTTGCTTTGTGGAAAGAGAGAGAGAGAGCATCCGATACTCACAAAGAAAATTAAAAAAAAAAAGGAAAGAACGCACATGCATCAAAACCAAGATAGCATGTTGTTCGAGCAGGTTAATGGAGCTTTCTCGCTCTGTGTGAGGATAAAGAGTATTTTGGCTCTTTACATGTCTAAACCTCTTCTCTCTCTCTCTCACACAGGCACGCGCAAGCACATACACACAGAGTTTCACATTACTGTATTATATTTTCAAACATTACTGTATTATATTTTCAAACTCAGTTGATTCGTCACCCATCATGTGCCGAAAGCAGCTTCCAATAATCTTTTCTCTCTCTCTCTTCTCTCTCTCTATATATATAGAGAGAGAGATAGAGAGCACACGGTTTCTTCATGCTATTTGGGAGATCGTACACACCAAAAAAATATATATATACTCTTTTTCTTAAAACTGAAGCTTACTTCTCTGGATATATATATATATATATATATATATATATATATATATATATATATATATATATATATATATATATATATATATATATAAATGGAGGCTCAACTGAAGCTTATTTCTCTGGATTTTAAATTTGAAATTGCAATTGTACAAGTGAACGGGCATAGTACCCATGGGATCTCCCATACCTCACAAAGCAAGGGTTAGACTACTAGAAGACAACACAAGAGAGAACCGGTTTCAATGAGAATATCATGATTTTACACTAGTCTTAAGCCCACACTATCTTATCGATACTGGGGAAAAAAATATTGTCCCTTTGACCAAATCAACATTGATTAAGAAGTACACATGCAAATGTCTTTCTTCCTTGAAAAAGAGAAAGAAGAAATGAATCGATATGTCAAATTCAGCACCACAAATTCAGTATTCTAAGCCTGTTGCTTTTCATTTTCTCTTCCCTCATTGTTCCATTCTTATCATGACTCTTCTTTGAGTAAGTAGATGGGTAACCTTTGGTGCCTATATATATGGAGAGAATATTCCCACATGTATTAAATCATGCTTTGCAATAGCTGTATAGATAAGGGATCCAAAAACTTGACCTTTAAAGTGTTTATTTAACATCCTCAACTTCATGGGCACTTAATGTTACACTTATCTCCCATGGGTTCATGATTGACTTTTAATCACAAATTCCATACCTAGATAAGAGCTCAAGCATGTATTTCCTTTTAATAAGAAAAATACCATCATCTTTGAAGATTATTTCAATCCCAAGGAGTTATTTGAGCTGTCCAAGATTTGATATCTTGAACTTTGGTCCAAGCTTTTTCTTGATGTCCTTTATGTTCGCTTCACCATTCTTTGTTATGATTGATTCATCCATATAAATACAAGTAAATACAATTTGATCACATTCTTTTGGTGTAGAGGGAGGGATTCACATCACTTGGATTGTAGCCACATTGGGTGAGGTATTCCATGAGTCTTCGGTTCCATGACCTTGATTCTTTCTTGAGTCCATATAGGCCCTTCTTTAACCTACATACATGGTGAAGAAATATCTTATCTTTGAACCCTTGAGGCTGATCCATATACATTATCTCTTCCAAATTTCCATTTAGGAAAATTTTATTCACATCTACTTGATATACTTTCCAACCATTTTCTATTTGATTTTCTAAAACACCTCTTACAGAAGTCATCCTTTCTACTGCAATAAAGGTCTCTTCAAAATCAACACCATTGTTTTGGGCAAAACTTTTGGCAACCGACCTTGCTTTCTACCTAGAAAGACTACTATCAAAATTCCTATTTGCATTATACAGCCATGTGCTTCTAATTATTACCTCCATTTCTTTGATTCTTGGAACTAAGCTCATGTTTTATTCTCCTCTATTGTTTTTACATCCTCTTCGATATCTTGATTCAATTTTGAATGTTTTTTGGCTTCTTTAAAGGGTGTTAGACTCTTCACATTCTAGACTCATAGGTTAACCTTTGAACTAGATACCTTTGTCTTGAAGAGCTAATCTCATCAAGGGGTAGGTCATAAATTTTTATTCCTTTTTTTTTTTATTTTTGCATCTAGGGGTGTTTATCTTCTTAATATCTTAATCACTTGTTTCTTCTAGCTCTGCTTGTGGGTTGTTTTTGTCGTCATACTCATGTAGCTCATCTTTTAGTGTACCATGGAAGAAATTCATCAAAGCAATATCAAAAGATACCCATTCCTATTTAGTATTTGGAATGTAGCTAGATTCTTTTTTCTCGTTAGAATATTCAATGAACATACATATATCTAGCATATGTCTCAATTAATACACACATCCAAATATTTAAGGATGAGACAATTTAGTTTTCTTACCATACCATGCTTCAAGTATGGAAGCATGGATCCTTGTAGTTGGAAATCTATTCCTAATGTATATGATTATACTAGTTGCATCTCTCCAATAACATGTAGGCACATTCATATCATTCAATAACACTCTTGGCACATCTACTATTATCTATCTTTCTTTTACAAAACTCATTTTTTTGGGATGTGTACATGAATCTGAGTTTAATTTTGATCCCATTTGTGCTCAAGAATTTAGAGTATTCATGTGAGAAGTATTCTTCCCCTCCATCTGATCTTAGGGTTTTGATGTAACCTCTTATCTTCTTCTTCTCTAGCTTTCGTTAAACAATTCAAGGAATGTGTTGAAAATGCGAATAAATGAACAAAAAATAAATAAATCCACTACTAAAGGCTAAAATAAAAGGAATCATCCCCCCATTAACACATAGTCCTATGTCCGGATCGAAGACTATGACCTTGCAAGAATTAAGGCCATTATACTTACGTATGTAGAGAAACTAACTTTTTGTAATCATAGGACTATCATAATATCATCAATTCATTTGTGGTATGAACATATGGATGTGTGAGGATGAAAATGAGTTCTTCATGGCTGCCACACCCCTTTGGACATTTATTCTATGTACATAGTAATAGAAATGGGGGAAGAGAGAAAATGAGAGAAAAATATGGAAGAAGTTGAATGCATGAATTTTAAGCACAAGTCTTTGGTTATGAACAAAAAGAGATATAATATTAGATCTCATTGAGTTTTATTCAAAATTGGGTGACCTTCTTCAAAATGCTTGATCTACTAAAAAATAGTCCTAGGGAGCTAATGAACTATTTGTAGCTGGTCATTGTAGAAGTATTATTGTAGCTATTCTAGATAAAAAAGTTGTTCTCCAGGGTTTGGGAGATTTAAAAAATTGGCATTATTTTTGGAAGATTTGTACAAATTATGGGGCACGTATCCTTATTTTTTCCTCCTCAAAGCTCATAGATTCATCGTTCTTAAGAAATCCCCTCCCCCCTTCTTTTTCATTTATATTGGCCTCATTTAACTTCGCATGGGAAGTCCTTGTATGCCTAAATGCCTCTTGAAACACTCCCTCCATGTAACTCTTTGCCATCCTTGATAGAGCATACATGATGTCTTTTGTATGTTTGAAATAGGAACTCTCTATTTTTTTGGATATCAATTTTCATGATCATGCATGCCAACTCATAGAGACCATCCAATATAGATTCGATAAATCTTTGCTAAATTTGCATCTAGGGTGGCTAGTCAAGGTGGTAGAATAGACATGATAAAACCAAAAATCTTTTATTTTTGTTCAAATAAGCCTATTGTGAAGGTTCCCTCATGTGTTTGCATGTAATAAAGGGAAAGGAATCATTATTATCATAGTAGGAATATAGTGTATGGAAATCGTGTTGTGAAATTCATGAGATAGAGGTTGGACTCTTAACCAATTGTATAATTGTAGAAAGGGAGTTGACTATTTCTAAGATAAGTCAGGCACATTTTATCATATCACATATTATTCTTAGCATTGCTATGGAAATTCATGTAATGACTTAATGTGTAGTCAAATGTTGCTAACATGTACCCCACTACTAGTGGTTCCCCATTCAGAGATCCTAAAATGTAAGGATATTTCAACCATTTCCTATAGATATAAATTTTTTATTTCATACCTTTTCCACTTATGATGTGTATAAGTATTCTCTAGAAAATATTGTAGTTTAGTGGATCAAACCTCATGTGCTGAGTATTCTCAAGAAAATATTGATAATTTGGGTGCATTCATAAAAAGTGTTGTTGCCATTCTCGATTGTGCACTTCTAATTATTAGATATTTATGAAATCATATTAAAGAATACCCAAGTGAAAGGTACCTTAATTATAAAGGACCTCTTGTGTGCAAAGCCACACCTAAGAAAAAAAGTTCCCAAATGCATGGATTCAAACTCCACTCAAACTAAATCTTTAGAGGCTAAACCTAAATCAGATAGTTTGAGTGCAAAGCACGTGCCAATCGACAAGGTAGGAGAATCTAGTAAAAGAGATGAGAGCAATATTTTCCTACCTATCTCCTACAATGGGCACACTAGGAAAGAAATTCTAAGAAGTGAAGCTAGTGTAGCAATATCCGCTAAAACACTTTGGAAAAAGTGAGAAAACCTTCACTCCAACTTGGTTGTATATAATTGCAATTGGCTAATGGACATATATAATGACCTATTGGTTTTCTAGAAATATAAAAGTGAACATGCTGAGTGGATTTCTACCACACTCTAGCTATTTGTAACTTCAACCAAGCCAATAACTATGGGAAGATTCTAGGAAGACTATTATGTGTCAAGTGAAAGTGATACAAGATAGTAATGCTCAATACTTCCAACACTAGGGAGTTATAATTAGAATCAATATCCATATTTTTGAACACCGAGACATCCCTCCTGCCCAGTGGAATAATGTATGTAAAGATACAAATGATTTCCCCTCAGATAAGTCATCAAAATTTTATTCTTCAATGGATGAGGATGTGAACTTGTGGTCTTATATGTAAGCTCAAAAAAAAAAAGAGAAACAATTAGCACAAAAAGGTCTTAAAAATGTAGAGAGTCAAGATAGAGCGATTGGAGAATCAACATATGTTCCTCAATGCTTCAATGGCGAAGACTTTGAACCTCACAACTCGATGCAAATCCTAGCTGCCATGGACATTTTTGGTGATGAGAATATTTTAACAAAGCATTGTGATGCAAAAAAGTATGAGTTTAATGGGTTTTTCATGCTAGTCCTTGGGGAAATTAAGGAAGGAGATCATTATTCATTCAAGATAAGCGTTTAGATAATGATGAATTACTTTTCGTACACATGGAGCCTGAGTTCTATTTGAAATATCAGTTCTTAACTGAGACTCATGGTAAAGTTTGTATATGGGAACTTTTAAATTATATGTACTCCCTATACAAAATTCAGGAACCAAATGGTAAAAATATTACCTCAAAAGATAGGATGCCAGATGACTTTGTACACTTATAATGAGATATATTCAGACTTTGTACACTTATAATGAGATATATTCAGCCAAGATTAAAGAAGAAATCGATAAACACTTAGAAGGAGGATTCATATATGAGATTGAGCACACCAAATAGGTCTCCACCATAGTCATTGTGCTTAAGAAAGATGGCAATCTAAGAGTTTGTATCAATTTAGAAATGGTTAATGCACCTACCATTAAGGATAATTATCTGCTTTTGATCACTAACCATATCTTGGAGAGGAAATATGGCGAGGAGATTTATAGTTTTCTAGATGGCTTCTTGGGCAACAGTCAAGTTGCGATTGCCCCTAAAGGCCAACACAAGATTACCTTTGTTATTATGTGGAGATGCACTTAGTTGTATTTACTTTGGTCTAACTAACACCCTTACAACTATCCACAGACTAATGTGTCATGTCTTCAAAAAGTTTCTTAGGAAATCTTTGGAGGTTTATGTGGATGACCAATGTGCATACTCTACACTAAGACATGAGCATATTCCTATGCTGGAGAAATTGTTTGCTAGAAGGAGACAATATAGAGTCTCTTTGAATCTTGAGACATATGACTTCATGGTGAGAAAAGAAAGACCGTGGGACATAGTCTCAAAGAATGGGATCTCTATGGATCAAGAGAAGATCAAAGTGATAGGGAACCATCCAAAGCCTAGTAAAGTCAAGAAAGTCAAGGCTTTCATGGGCCCTCCATGTACATTACCATAGGTTTATCCACATTTATGTAATTATTGTAAGACGAGTCTATATGTTGATCACAAAATTTGAGTGGATTGAAGATTGTGATAAAGCATTGGAAGATCTGAATCAAAAGCTTGTCATAACTCCCATGTTGAATGTGATGGATTGGTAAAAAATCTTCCATATGCATGTTGATGCCTCCATCTATGCCATCCGTTGTATATCAACCTAGCTTGCTGAAAAAGATAGGTTTAAATTCCCTATTGCCTATGCTAGTCAAAAAATCAATAGTGGAGGGCAAAATTATACCACCACTAAGAAAGAAGGTTTAGGAATGATATATGTGGTCAAAAAAATTAGGAATAATTTGCGTTCAAATAATTTTAACACATGTTGTACCAAAACAAGACACTACAATCTTTTTTTCTAACAAATTAAAAAAAAACATGCGTAATAATCAAATAAAATTTTGGAAAATCCTTCAAGCACCATAACGAATTATACCTAGATGTTCTGTAAAAAATATATTTTTTCAGAAATACCCTTTATTGATAACTCAAAATATAGAAATGATTGAATATGGTTTAAAAAAAATTGTTTTTCTATAGGCTTACATATAAGAACAACAAAATATCTCCATAAAAAAGAAATGTCATGTTGGAATAACTTTTCTAATGTTAATTTAAAGTCATATAATCATCTAAGATAAGTCTTTTGAATTAGAGAAATCATTTTTATAATAAGAGATTTACTATAATATAGGGTGCTCATTATATATTTATACACTCTAGGAGCCATTTATATGATATTGATGCATAAAAACACTAAAAAGTCTGATTTTTTATTTCAAAAATCATCATATAGTATCATAAAAATATGCTACATTTCTTTGAACCAATAATTTTTGTACCTATCTCACATTCACTAAGAATCTCAATATTTCATTGAATAGCCATATTCCACTCTATCGCAAAGAAAGCTTCATCCTTAAAAAATATCTTTACTCAATAATATAAGAAATATAATATCAATCAAAATAAATCTATAAACATTATAAACTAGTTTATATAGAGAAAACTAGCATATTAACTTTAAACATGTAGCATATGCAATACTTGCTCATCAAATGACCTTTTCTTAGCATAGAAAAAAGTAGTATTATTTAACTTGAAGAAAGAACATCGAAATTTGACTCCTAAGGTCGTCAAAAGAATTTCTAACTTTAAGATTATCAAATAGTATTTTGATACTAAAAAAATAGGTCATATTCATACCATCGTTTTGCAAAATAAGTCATAGATGATAACATTGTCATGACACATATTCAATTAATTTTATGCCATAAACCTAGTTGAAATCATTACAAGTCTCTAATTACGGATAGGAAAGTGTTATACGTATATAAATAAGAGATTTTATGGTATTTTCAACAATGAAAATTTCAAGATCGTGATTTTAATAAAAAATAAACACTAACTGACATCACTATATTTTTTATGTCAATGTTGAAATTAGCATCATAAAATTAGTGAATAAATCTTATTTTTTCTATCTTTTAATGAAAACTATATTTTTTTTGGAAATATTCAACCCTTATGCTAACATGTTCCGTAGTTACATATATAAATGGTTCCTTCTAGTAATCTAGAAAATTCATCAAATACTATCTCTTTTTTAGGACACTAAAGTGTCCAAGTACAACACTAGTGTTAGATTTTTGTCAACCATCAAGCCCTTCTTTACCTTTTAAATAAGACTTGCAACATAGGAAGAGTAATAAGATGGTTTCTCCTATTAATGGAATTTGACTTTAAGGTGGTTCTCAAAAAACATAATACCCACGTGAATGTTGATCACCTTTCTAGATTGAAAAATGGTGGGTACCATAGTGTAGAGAGTACATGCGTGGAAGCAAAATGAAAAGAAGACTTTATAAAAAAAAGAAAGAGTGTGAGACTCAAAAGTGAGTAGATCATGAAATGGGAAAACTCGCATGGATTAGAGTGAGCTTGCCAAGAGCATGGAGTAGGCACCTCAAGCATTTAATAAAGTACAAATGGTGGGAGAGGCTCTCCTTATACATAGTTGGAGAGGGCTCTCCAAAGTACATCAAATGTGGGATAATTCCCCTTGAAGGAGAATGAATACACTGGTAGAAGCAAATGAAAAGGTAGCCAAATACAAATAAGATACAATATAGAATGGAAATGGAGTGCCTCCTGGATACAAAATGGAGATGCTCATGCTGATACAAATGGAAATGATATAGGAACAATCATGTCATCAACGCCCCCTCTCTAGCTCCATTTTGGGCTGTTTGAATGCTACAGAGGTCCACCAATTGATAAAGAAAAACTGGAGGTAGAGCCTTCATGAACATCTTCCAAGTTCTCCTCAGAGGTACACTACTCCAGAGTAATCTCCTGATATATGAGCTTCTCCTGGATGAAATGGTTCTAGATCTCGATGTGCTTTGTTAGAGCATGAAACACTAGATTCTTGGCCATGGCCAAGGCTAACTGGCTGTCTGTTGCAAAGGATTGAAGACAAAGAGACAAGGAAGAAGGATAGAGAAAGACGTGAAGACAAGGGGGCCCAAAATTTTCATATATACCCATTTTTCTTATTCAAAGCCCCATTGTAAAATATCCAAGAACTCATGTAAATACTCTAAGAGGAGTCCTGTAGATGCATGATCCCTGAAGAATGTAACATTAGCCTTGTCGTGTAAATACTCTAAGAGGAGTCCTCTAGATGCATGATCCCTGAAGAATGTAACATTAGCCTTGTATAATAGTCAGAATTTAGTGATTTATACGAAAAGTGCCGATCTCTTATATGAAAGGACCATTTTTAGGGCACATGTATATAAGTAATTTTGTGACTCTTTGTAAAGACTTTTTGACATTGTGAAGAGCTAACAAACATAATTTTGAATTTGCTTCTTCTTTTCTGCGTATCTTCTTCTCCATGAGCTTGTATGTGTGTATGATGCATGAAATGTGTGCATAGAGGTATTTTCTATCCCCTCCCCTACTCTTTCTGCCATTGTAACATGCATGTGAAGATTAGTAAGCTATGAAGCAAGAGTTGGTGTTTCTTACCACTCTCTATTTTGCACATAACTTGAAGTACACTTGTCAGGTTAAGCTCAAAATACCACCATTGGATGCGTTTTCTCGAGAGATTCAAAATGGACCCACATTGACTATATTCACGTACCTAAGCTGAGAGATATGGCTTAATTTGTGCTTGTTGCTATAACAAGTATCACGATACACATTTCCAATGAGAGAGGTAACATGAGAGGTAGATATATCTAATTTTCATGCATTGTTTATTCATTCACTCTATTAGCCATCGTGAGAGTATATCCTCATATGCTTGATTTGGTCTAAGCCCATGGATTGATACTTTAATGAGTGTGTCAATCCACCACTATATGCACTTGTTGATGATTGAGGTATAGTCTCCTCCATCACAAGTTGCTAAGGCATTGTGATCTTAGGTACACATGTTTTCAGCAGCATTGCTAGGAACCATTTTGATCAAGGTGCCTTCTTGATTGTTAAAGCAACGGTGTGAAGATAATGAGCATGAAGAAGTGATTGGAGAATTATGGCAAAGTCCGAAAATTCTTGCACTTGTTACTTCATACACTTCTTGTGTGTGTGAAAAGGTTTTAGGTTTAGGGTTGAGAGTGAAGGAGTTAGGATTACGAAGTAGGAAGGAGCATGTGGAAATAGAGTAGATAGTAATTTGAAAAAAAAATTACTAAAAAAACAAAAAAACTCCCAAATTTTCCTTTTGAGTCTTTGGTCATAGCCAAAGACTAAAATCCAAAAGTCACACATTTGCATTCACTTGTTTCAGTATAAGTATCGTGGAACAATTTGGCGACTAGTATTGTGGAGCTTGTATCGTCCAGAACTCAACGCAAAATTGGACTTTAGAGTTAAAAGATGAGCAACACACTCTTTGAGGTGAGCATTCTAATATGTATAACTCAAAAATTTTCTTGCTCACTCACAGGGCGTGAGATGACACGGACCATGTATTGTGAGTGATATATCATAGGAATGAGTAGAGTTATTGTAACCACAGGCACATACAAGTAACAAGGAGGGACACGGAACCCACAAATATAAAAATTGCAAAGTTTGGACTCCCCTAAGTCCAAGTATTGTGGCAAGTTGAGTTTGGTATTGTGACACCAAATTTAGGTGTGTTATGATACTTGGCAGGTTTTGTGTATCACCAATACCTTGTACTCCCCCATGTATCATGATACCTAAGTATCGTGTATCACTAGGTTGAGTATCACGATCACTAAGTGTCATCTACCATCGATACTGAGAAGTATCATGTATTGCAATGGACTTGTGGCATGTATCGCCTTGCTAAAATATCATGTATTGTGTAATCTCATAAGTATTGTGTATCATGAGTTTGTAGTATCGTGCATCATAACTCAGATAGGTATAGTGTATCATGACCATGACATGTATTGTGTATTGTTAAATCCCAATAAGACCACCACAAGGTGGAGGATCAAGAATACAAATTGTACGCCTTGCAATCCCTTCATTCCTTTGACCACCAAATCCAAGTAGAAGACTAAGGCCTATTCGAGTAGCCAAATGCATGAGAAATCATTATGAAGGTTCTCGAGAGCCATATGATCACATAACTAAATTTAAGAAACTGTTAGAGGCAAAACAAGTGGACGACTTCTTTGTCCAATATGAATCCATTGACCTCACGGTCACTAGAACAACATTGACCTAGTTCCTATCTTTGGATCCCAATCGTTTTGTAAATATTGAGTAATTCTTTTAGGAATCCATTGGTGAATTCACCAAGAGGGGTATCAAGAACAACTGCTCTCTTTAATCCATAGCTTCAAACTGACTCTCAATGAGTCTGTAAAATTAACAACCTAGCAATTCAATCAATATCCAGAGAGGTGTCCCATGACAAAGAGAGCCTCCTAATAGAAGATGACATCTCTATTCTTAGATAGCTTGACCAATGGGATGTTAAGGCCCTTCGTTTATGTCAAACAATTGCAAACACTAAATGATTGTCTATGGGAACGCATAGACTTGGAAGATAACCTAGCAGAAAACTTGAAAATTCCTTAAGATCCCACCAAATCTGAAGATATGACCAATAATGCGACTTCCCAAACTAGCAATGTAGAAGAATTTGCGACTTAGTGGCTAAGAAACTAGGTGTCTAGGGATAGAAAAACTACCAAAATCCTCCCTCGAGGGTACCTATGCTACAAAGATGTATGCATTATGGTGGGGACCATCCATCTCATACTTGTATAAGAGGAGGACTAGTTCCTTCACAACCCTATCAATACAATAGGCAATAGGCCAAGGGACCTAGCTTGTATTGTCATATTGAACAGAAATACATTGACCATAGCAGCGAAAATTATCCCTTCAATAGACAACCAAGACCATTTGCACCACCACAATAGATACCATATGGATATCCTCCTAGAGATCTAAGCAAAGAGGTGTTGAGAATATGAGAGTGCATCTCCCCTTTGTATGTTGAAGTCTATTTCCATTCCATTTCCATTATATTTCCATTTTATATTATATCCTTTGTATTTAGGTACCTTTCCATTTGCTTCTACTAGTCGTATTCATTCTCTTTTCAAGGGAATTATCCCACATGAGATGTACTATGGAGAGCCCCTCCCAAAATCTATATAAAGAGGGCACCTCCCCCCATTTGTATTTGGTTAGAAGCTTGAGGAGCCTACTCCATGCTCTTGGCAAGCTCATTTCTAATCCGCATGAGTTTACCCATTTCATGGCCTATTCATTTTAAGTCTCACACACTCTTTCTTTTGTGAGTACACTCTTCTTTTCATTTTGCTTCCGCCTGTGTACTCTCTACATGGTATCAGAGCTCTGGAGGACTTGGTAATGCGTTTGGCAGTCATTTAGGTGGTGGTGGTGCTTGAGTCTAGGGATGTCGCTCTCCACTCATTTGGAGGAGCATTTTGCCATCATTTCACTCTTTGGGGTTTCATTTCTCCATTTGCCCACCCTCCCACCCATTTTCTTCATCGTTTTGAACACCCTTTACCCCATATTTCCCTCCCACCCACCCTCTGTTGTAACAACATTTGCTAGTTTCCTTCATTTCTATGTTCATGAAGTGGAGTTAATACTTAATCTCATCTTCTTTTGAAGTGTTTATAAACACTATGTGGAATACCTATGTTTTCATCAGTCTAGACTTAGTAGTATTCACAAACACTATTAACATCAATTTGCAAGCTCGTCCCTTTGTGATGAATGGATGTATGTTGTAAGATTCGTTATCTGTCCATCTTTGTCTGTCCATCTTGTTTGGTGTATAATTTATCCAATGGCAATGGATTCATACTCTACTTCCTATTTCAATTGATTATGATAGTGCTCCACATCTACATTCATTTCCAGCACGGTTCATTCCATTAACACTTCAAGTTGTTGCATGAGCACCATTTCAAAAACTAGTATGAGTTGCTCATGGCCATTTATCAACTACTGTGGAGCATGCCACCACTCACTCGAGGTCCCCAATGTCCATCATGTTTTCTTCGGCTCGGATTGTGAGACCCACAGAGAGGAAGATAGAGGACTCCAGATGCAGAGTAGAAAACACATAAGAGTTGTCCCAAGTAGTTGGATTTTCTTATAGCAGAGCGACATAGCTATGGATTTGCCACAATAGCATCATCCGCTCAACACTTTCCTTGATAGAGAAACTGTAGTTATCCATAGATGATGAAGGAGGCCTATTGCAGGTAAGAGAAGAAGGAGTTTTTGAGTCCAGCAATACCTATCGCCTGCTGTAGGTAAGAGAAGAAGGTTTTTTTGAGTCCAACAATACCTATCACCGCTTGTTGTAGTTGGAAGTCCATCAATCTAGTATCTGATGTCACTTTTCATCTTTGAGAGCCTCTGCACTTGGTGATCAGGCACCACAGACAACAAACCACTGTCAAAGTGGCAATGAATCCTTCGTCATAAACTCTGCTTCCATCAGCAATTCACTACTTCTTTCTTCTCAACATCTCCATTGTTGCATCTACGAAACTATGGAAACTGAAGCTAAAATAGAGCTATAATTTGTAGAGAACCAAGTAAGGTTTATCGTCCACAACCTCATTGAGTTCTCTCACTTTGAAGAGAGAGCAAAGAAACACTCCAGAACTTGAAAGAGAAAGAGAAAGGTCTATGAAACTCTACCGTGTGTTCAGAGCTACCTGTGAGCATGCCAATTTGCTCTCTCAACACGTAGGAGAGAGAGAGAGAGAGAGAGAGAGAGAGAGAGAGAATCTTTGCCTTCTGCCTCTAGACACAGGTCAACAACTGGTCATTGTCCCACCATAGCTATGAGGATCAAACAACCCTTCTTACGCCTAGCAAAGACAAAGAGATAGAGAGAAAGAGAGCGTGAGAGAGGATGGTAACACTAGCTCTAAGCAACACTTGATTCATCCCCCTTCGACACAACATGACCGGCCTTCTATAAGCACGGAGGGTGCAGCGTGTGCAGACGTTGACATCATGAGTGATGCCATCATATAGCTCAGTAGCTCGCTAGAATCTGATCACCCCACTATGTTGTCAAGAGCTCAGGCCATTCCCCATTTAAAGTTTGTTGGTACTTTATAGGTGGCCATATTGATTTTATATGGGTGGCTATATTGATATTAATATCGCTAGAGAATACAATCCGACTTAGCATTTGATTTTCTATGACATTTGTTCTAGATAGCAGGCATATCCAACCAAATCGATGTTTATCATGGATTCATGTGATTAGTGTCAAAATAAATTACGAATAAGTAAATATGATTTGCACGTGGGTTCTTACTTCCTCGATCTTACCTAGCTCTACATCATCTCTCTTTTACCCTAGCAAATTATCTAAGGTTCAAGGCCCATTGACTCCATATATTAGCACTCCTTCCAATCGTTGTAACCCTTATTTGAACATCTTACTTTGTACTTTCCAAGGATAGCCATCCTTTGCTTTGTCACATTATAAGACCTGACCTCTGTCTCTCTCAAAGCTTGGTTTTTGCTCTCTCTCTCTTGAAGCACACCATTTGACACTAAGTTCCCACTGTTGTACCATCAAGCACATAAAGAGAAGAAGTGTTGTGTGTGTGCACACTTGTGGGTTGGAGGCTAGTCTAAGCCCACCCACAAGCTCTCTCTACGCATGGTCTTGTATCATTTCTCCAAAGTGTCCAACGTGCAGGGCTATTCCAAGCCCCCCCTTCCCAAGGATTTCCAGCGTGATGCCAAGCCTTTCAATTTTTTTCCAAAGTTTATTTTCAAGTAATTTCTTTGCACACAAGTGTCTTTGAAAGTGTTTTTAAACACTTGACACTTACTCTTGCAAAGCACAAGCTCACTTCTTTCCAAGTTCAAGTTCACTCAAACTTTGTAAGGTCTGAGAGTGAAGCTAGCACCTCATTTATGGCCCATTTTTTACCTCCCTTCACAGCCATCTTCATGCCCAAGGATGAACGAGGGCAAAACTATAATATTTGGAAAGATGTAATGAGAGCATATCTGTACACCAATCTCCTTCACGATGTAGCAGATGGGTCAGAACCTAAGCCCAATAAGGCCCACAACCTAGAATCTTGGCATATCTGGAATGTTAAAGATAAAAGGGCATTAGTCCAACTTCTATTAGCCTATGATGAAGTGACCAAAGGGAACATCATGGCATGTAAAACATCCAAAGGATCCTCGGACACTTTAGCAGCCTTATACGAAGATAAAACACCCTCAAAGATCTATGCTTTAGAAGAAAAAATCCATAATCTACCTATTCGGCTGCAAGATACAATCACAAAAGTCACCGCTCAGTTTGAAGACTACCAATGAAAGTTATCACTTTATGGCCGATAGATTTCCAGTGAAGATATGGCCATCAAGCTACTTAACAAACTACCTAGGTCGTATGAGACCTTTGTAATGACATTATATAATAGAGGTCAAACACTCACTTGGGAGAAAGTTAGGAGATTGTTGCTTCTTCATGACTCTCGGTAATAGACCCAAGCTACCCAAGAAACAACCATGAAGGCTAAAGCCACCTTCCACAAACACAAAGGGAAAAAAGGCGATCAAGAATCAAAGGAGATAGGCAAGAAGAAGTTCACTTGCAATTTTTGTGGCAAGCCTGGCCACATTGAGAAATATTGCTTCAAGAAAAAGAATAAGGACAAGTCTAAGTCTACTCCAAAGAGCGAACATCATTCTCACTGCACAAGTAAAGATCTCTTTCTCACAACTGAACACAAAGCACTTGTGGCAATCACTCCCAAGAAAGAATGGAAATTTGATAGTGGTGCTTCATCCCACATGTGCCCTGACATAGATGATTTTCATGATTTTGAAGAGCATAAAGGTCAAGTTTACATTGGAGACAACAAGTGCATTGAAATCCAAGGAAGGGGAAAAGTTCAAGTCATCAACTCTGAACGCAAGACCAGGTCACTCAAAGATGTTCTTTATGTACCAAGCCTTTGTAAAAACCTTCTCTCAATGAAGGTCATCAAAAAGTGTAACATGACGGTTCAATTCAATCACAAAAAGGTTCAAGTCATTAATCATGCATCTAATGAAGGCTATGAAGACAAAGGCTTCTACAAGCTTTCAAGTTTAATGGCCAAAGATTCAAGTCTTAGCCTGTGGCATTGCAGATTTGGAGATACCTCTTGCTTAGCTAAGATCTCTTCCAATCATCTAGTCAAAGGTCTACCCAGGATCGCACCAATGGAATTGAATTGCCAAGCATGTGCCAAGCAAACAATTGTCCCTTTGCGTAAAGAAGCATCCATTTGTGCAAATAAACCCTTAACATTAGTCCATGCCGACATTTGTGGACCTATGCGTACACCTTCTCTAAGTGAGTCAATTTAATTCTTCTTGATTGTAGATGACTTCACTAGATACACCTAGGGTTTATTCACTCAAACATAAAGAGGATGCCCTTTCCAAGTTTAAGGAGTGGACACAAACAGTTCAAGAAGACTTTCCCAACTCTTTCAAGACCATCCGATCTGATGGAGATAGTAACCTTGTCAATCACACCTTTTCCAAGTACTTGAAGCAACATGGAATCAAGTATCAAGCAATGCAAGATACTCAACAAGGTATTTCCTTACAAAAGATTCAAAGTGTGATCCAGATGGCCAAGGTTATGCTTAGTTAAAAGCAGTTTCCACTAAAATATTGGGGTGAAGCAGTACAGACAGCGGTAGACATACCAAACAAAGGGTTTTTAGATGTCTTGAAGAACCAAACACCAATTGAGGCTTACTTTAAGAAGAAGCCAAGTGTGAGCTATTTCCGTGTCTTTGGTAGTGATGCATGTATCCAAGGCCATGATGATAGGCCTAAGTAATATATTTCCATCGGTTATAGTGACTGACAAAAGGCATCCAAACTCTATGACCCAAAGAATCACTCAGTTATAGTAACCAAAGATTGCACCTTTGATGAATACTCTAAGTATTTATCCCTTCTAGATACTCCCATTTCCACTTCAGTGGGGAATCATTCCAATTTTGGACAATCACACTATGTGGAGCATGCTCTCTTTGTACATGACTTTCCCGATCATGATACAGTTTTGGAGGAGGAGGAATTAGAGATACCATCTCAGCTTGTACCTCAGATGGCTATACCTATCGTACCATCGAAGGCTTATATTTCCCCTCAACTTTAGTTGGGCATTATTCCATATCACTGACTCGACACTTTTCATTCCTATCTTTGAGAGTCCACTTACCTCATCTACAACACCATTCTCAGCATGTACTTTTCCATTCATGGAGTCCAAGATTTTTTCATTTACCATAGGATACTCCTGCATCTACTTGTATTCATCCCTCAATTGGATCATTTTCTCGGGTTTCGATTCAAAGGGGGCTTCCAGGGTCCTACCGATGCGCAGCAGGACTTTGTACACTCCATGGAGGACTGCAACATACAGATGTACTACCATATGACTGTGAGTTTATACTTCATGCTTCATATTTCATTTATACATGACCTACTTCTTGGCGATACACATCTCATGGTGGATATTGTCAAAGCTTTGGAGGTTCCTTCATACCACATGGAGTCATCCTACCTATTTTGCATGGAGGTGATCTCATCCAGTGAGATCTTGTTTTGTTCCTATACTTCATTGGTGGCGTACCTCTGGAGCATCTGCTTGATCCATCTGGTGGACATCTTATGGAGTACTTGGTAGTACCGCATGGTTGATTCCACTTGGAGTCTATGGATTCCCAAACAATGACTTCCTATTTGGTATTTGTGCTGTTGTTGCTACATTCTTGGTGGACCTTTCTCTCATACCCTAGCAGCTTCCATACTCTATAGAATGGAGTTGTAGAGGGGGTGTTGAGAATACGAGATTGCATCTCCCTTTTGTATCTATATTTCCATTTCATATTATATCCTCTATATTTGGGTACCTTGCTATTTGCCTCTACCAGTTGTATTCATTCTCCTTTTAGGGGAATTATCCCACATGAGATGTACTTTGGAGATCCCCTCCCAAATCTATATAAGGAGGGCCTCTCCCCCCATTTGTATTTGATTAGAAGCTTGAGGAGCCTACTCCATGCTCTTGGCAAGCTCATTTATAATCCACATGAGTTTACTCATTTCAAGGTCTACTCATTTTGAGTATCACACACTCTTTCTTTTGTGAGTACACTCTTCTTTTCATTTTGCTTCCACGCATGTAATCTCTACAAGAGGTTCCTAGATATGGGCCATAGCAAGGACCTCGCATGGCATCAAGACCTTATGAATACACAAGATACAATCAGCCACAACCGATACTAGGGCAACAAACCCCACATCCTCAGAATGTAGTACATATGAAGCATTCTCAATACGAATAAAATCTTGAGAGATCTATCATGTTCACCACCTCATTGACAACCTCAAATAACCTTAGTAAGGGATTTGATCAAATCCAAGGTGACTACTATTCCTAGGACACTAAGCTTATGGATTATGAATAGGACTATGCGCAAAACAATTATGGATAGGAAGGTTATGAGAATGCGTATAGACCTGAATATGCTAACCTTATGTACACAGGTCCAAGGGCCCTAGTTCCAAACAGACCCATAACAAGACCCCCTATACTGAGAGGACCATGTTATAGATGTGGTGGAGATCATTTCGATAGGGAGTTCACAATGCCATATCACCCACTGCCCCCATGTGTTTGGGAAGGATACTCGAATGATTGTGACAAGAAATAGTTGTTTAGAGATTGCCCTAGAGACCCTAACAAAGTCTCACCCACTACATGGTATATGGTCAGGACAATAGAGTTTGGCTATCAAGATACGCATTTGTACCAGACTTAACAATAAAGATGATGAATAAGGTACTCAATTTACTTCTAATAGTGTTGAAGGTCTTCAAAGATGCTAAGTAAAAGTTTTTGAACTTTATCGTCATTAATCAAGGCACGAATGCCTTAATGTTTTATCTCTCCATTACACCAAGCAGACTTACAATCATGGCTATCTATTCCAGATTAATGCTTTTTTTAAGTACCTACATGCATTTGAAGGAGCATTGTTTACTAGGTTTTTTGAAATCAACTCAGAAATTTTCTTAAAAATGTCATCCAATCTTAATGCTAGATTAGTCGCATACAAACTTAGCTTTTTTTCCAGACCATCGCCAAGCCCCAATGATGGAATAAAGTTAAATCAATGGAAATAATTTATTATATGAGAAGCTGATTTACTAAATCAAACAGAGCAACGAGTCCATCAAACCTACTCACGTCGCTAGCAAAAGCCCAATGGAGCCAATATAGTTTAGGAGAAGGGATGTGTGGAGGAAGAAACGAGTAGAAGAAGAAGAAGAAGAAGAAGAAAATCCAAAAAGAAAACAATCCAATAAAAAAGATTACCCTCTAGGCAAAGCCCCACAGGGGCATGAATCATGCCAAAACTAGACACATGCCAAAGAAATTCTAAAGGTCTTGGGGAGGACGCACAAGAAGACAACCAGGTATAGCTACTCACTCTGTGTGGACAAGGAATATACATGCCAAAGGCATGAAGAAGTGCAAGAAGAAAACACATGATTTCCCTAGTCCTCCAACACTTAGAGACTTCAGGTACACCCGTTGGAGCATGCAAAACATATAATACATAAATCCAATGAGTGTTTACCGACGGATGCATGTATGGCAACCAGAATTAATGCAGAAACCCTAATGTATGAATATAAGGAATATCAAGGAGAAGATGAAAGCATTGGACTGAGGCTCAATCAAGTCAACAAATTGTCTTCAAGTCTTGAAGGCTTCCTCAACCGTTGGTAGCATGCAGTTAAAAGAACTACACATAAGGAAATTGCAGCATCAGGTGGGAGATAAACAAATGAAAGCATGTTAAGACAATTGGACCCTCTCCACCCACTTGTTGCATGCTAGGAAAACCTGCAGAAGCCTATCATGGGATGATAAAGACTAAGAGGGGGAGCGTGTTGCAAAGGATTGAAGACAAAGAGGCAAGGAATAAGGCAAGAGAAAGAAGTGAAGACAAGAGGGCCCAAATTTTTCATATTTTGCCCATTTTTCTTTTTCAAAGCTCCATTGTAAAATCTTCAAGAATCCATGTAAATGCTCTAAGAGGAGTCCTTTGTATGCATGATCCCTTAATAATGTAACATTATCCTTATACAATAGTGAGAATTTAGTGATTTATAGGAAAGTGTTGGTCTCCTATGTGAAAGGACCATTTTTAGGGCACATGTATATAAATCACTTTGTGACCCTTTGTAAAGAATTTCTGCCATTGTGAATAGCTAAAAAGCAAACTTTCAAATTTGCTTCTTCTTGTCTATGTATCTTCTTCTTCATGAGGTTGTATGTGTGTATGATGCACAAAATGTGTCTCTAGAGGTATTGTCTATCCCCTCCTTCTCTTTTCGCAATTATAACATGTGTGTGTGTGTGTGAAGCTTGGTAAGTTATGGAGCAAGAGTTAGTGGTTTCTGTCACTTTGTATTTTGTCCATAACTTGAAACATGCTTGTCAGATTAAGGTCAGAATACTAGCATTGGATGCGTCTCATTGAGAGCTTTAAAAGAAATTTGGGTATATGAGCTGAGAGATATGGTGTAATTTGTGTTTGCTATTGTAATAAGTATCACGGTACACATTTCCAATGAGAGAGGTAATGTGAGAGGTAGTTATATCTAAGTCGCATGCATTGTTTATTCATTCACTCCATTAGCCATCATGGGAGGACATGTTCTCATACACTTGATTTGGTCTAAGTCCACAAATTGATAATTCAAAAATGTGTCAATTCACCACTATATGCACTTATTGATAAGTGAGGCATAGTCTCCTTCATCACAAGTTCCTAAGGTATTGTGAGCTTAGGTACACACTATCTGTAAATGTGTGTCGAAGTAGCCTGCAAAACACCAATGTCAGATAATAATCATCAAAGCTAAATGGCCTCACATGCTGCAAAGCTTGATGCTCAGTACTCGACCTCGGTGGATGATAGAGGAACTATAGGTTGCTTCTTACTTGCCCAAGAGATGGGTCCTAAGCCAAGCAAGAATATGTATCCAGAGGAAGATCATTGAGAATTAAGATCACCAACCCAATCTGAATCTGAATATCCTACGAGTTTGATGCCCCTTTTGTACCAAAGGCCATGATGTTAGAGGAGGGCAAGATAAAAAGTAGTCTCTCAGAAACATCCCAATGTTTCTGATGACGTTGATGTGCAAAATGATTGAGTATACCAACTGCATAGGCACTACCTGGTCTGGTGTTGGCTAGGTAAAGTAATGAGCAAACAAGTTGTCAATAAGTATGCACATCCACAAGTGATGATGAATCTTCTAGTGTGAGCTTGATGTTTGGATCGAGTGGTGTAGATACCAAGTGATGGTCCATGTTATATCTAGAAAGAAGATCATAGAAGTACTCCTTCTAGGATAGGAATATGCCTTCTTTTGTTTGCCAAACTTCCATGCCTAAGAAGTAGTGAAGTAGGCCAAGATCTACCATAGCGTACTCAAGGTGAAGTTGTGTGATGATGAATGCATTCTTCATCTGAACCTATCCAGATCAAGTCATCTACATAGAGAATGATTATGGAAACTAAGAAATCTTTATGATCAATATATAAGTGAGCATCGGTAGTGCTCCGATGAAATCCTTTATCTTTCAAGAACTTGTGGATGTTTTCATACCATGCCCTAAGAGCTTATGTAATTCCATAAAGTGATTTGTGAATTTTGTACACTTGATCTTCCTTTCCTTTGATCTTCAAACCTTTAGGTTGGTCATCATATACTTCTTCTTGAAGATCTCCATTGCAGAAAGCACTTTTGATGTCAAGCTAGTAAATGGGCCATTTAAAGTGTGTACTTAGTGCGTTGACCTTAAGCTTCTTTATAGTTGGAAGGCTCTAGAATCTGCTGAATCTTATGCATAAGTGCATAATTTACATAATGACTTTGTTCATGTTGCTTCTTTTCAATGAGCATTTGAGATCTTCTTGGTTAGTGAAAAGTACTTGCCTCTTATTTTTTATTGGAAAAGATTGTATCCCCCTCTAAAGTGTAGATGGTTGGACTCGAACTTCCACTTGAATGTTTAATTGATTATGTTGAAGATTCATTAAATATGACATCTTTTGAGATAGTGATGGAGTGTTTCTCAAGGTCGTACAATCTATACACTTTAGATTGCTCACTATAGCCATTGAAGATAAGTTTCTTGGACTATAACTTGCTTTGATCTTCTTTTGGCACATGTACAAAAGCTTCACTTCCAAATACTCTAAGTAATTGACTTTGGGCATGCATCCATAATAGTGTTCAAAAGGAGTCTTGTTGTTTCATGCACTTGTGAAGCCTTGATTGATGATGTGCATGTCATTGTGTACTACCTCTGCCCAAAACTTGAATGGTAGTGCTTTTTCGTGAAGCATGGTATGCATCATTTCCATAACACTTAGAATCTTTTGCTTACCGACTCCATTTTGGGATGGATTGTGAGGTTGAGTGACTTGCCTCTTGATCCCTTTTCACTTTAAGAATTTTTCTAAGCCATTATTGTGAAGATGAAAAGGTGTTGCAAAATCCTTGATCTACACCACCCAAATGAATTCTAGGAGTATAGGGTGGGCCCTTTTAGCTTGCCAATGTATGTATTAGACACCCTATGTACCTTGGAAGATCACTCTCAAAAAGATAGATTAAAACAGATAAGTTGGAGTTAGCTCAGAGGTGAAGAACTTGCTATTCTTGGTTCATACACCTATCCAGTGTTTTGCATAATTCTCTGAGCACAGCAGCAATTAACTTAATTCCTCTTTGGGAACTCTAGATAACTTAAAGAGCTAGCTCTCAAGAGTAATCTCATCAAAAATAATAAACCACACACTGAGAATGAGTTTTAACAAGTGATGACATCATCCCGATTTTCACGGGCTGCTATAGTTTGAGACTAGTGAGCAGAAAAGTGAACATAACTCCAGATTTAAGAATCCAATTATTATGAAAATTTGTAGGGGTATACTAGACAGTAAGTTGAATCCAAGAAGCTTTAGATCATTGAATTTGGATAAGTAACCACTAAGAAATGGCTCTGACAAGGTGAGTGAAAAAGTCGGGTACCTCACAGAGAAGTGAAAATGAACAGACACTTTTGACTTCAACTAACATAACTAAATATTGCAACATCCAAATGACACGAAAATTTGTGAGCATATAGTAGACTTATAGAGCTAACTTTACCAAGTTAAATCACTGAAAATGATGCACCAAGCTCAGAGAAACCATCTCTGCAATCTGACTGAGAAAACTGAGAGTAATGGCAGTGAGTAGTACACTTCACAAGAACATGGGCATATGAACTCAAATAATCATGAAAATGAAAGTATATTGCTTGTACAATACAATGACTTACTGATACATATGTGTTCCTTGTAATCACACCTTGATATGGCATAAAGCTCAGCTCTTGGAGGTCTTCACATAGATCTCTCTAACCATGACTAAAACTGCCATCTATTTATAGTTGAGTTTGGGAGGCTAACTTCCCTCAATCACTCTCCAATCAATTAGTGATTGATTTGATTCTCTACCTACCACAAATCACAAATTCGTGGCTCCTCTTTCCCTTTTTGATCAAGTGGACTCAACCACTTAAGATTCTTTCACTTTTACATTAAGTAAACTCTTCAAAAGTTACAAGAGGTAGTTCACAAGTGAACTTTACATAGTCTTCATTTTAAGGCTTCTTCTATGACTTTGTGGGACTCAAGTCAATACTTAGGCTTGTCATAGACTTGCTCCAACAGCTCCCCCTCAAGCCAAGTATGCTTGAGGTCTTCAATCTTCCAAGATTACCTGCAAACCAATCATAGCCTTGAATTTGCAAAGCTTTGTACCATCCAATGCTTTGGTTAGAATATCTGCACATTGTTGATGAGTGGACACATATGATATTTGAATCTCTTTGCTTAGAACCTTCTCTCGTACATAGTGATAATGAACTTCAATATGTTTAATCCTTGCATGAAAAATGGGATTAGCAGCTAAGTGAATAGAACTCATATTGTCACAAAAAATAGTTGGAGTTCCAAACTCCAATCCAAGATCTTTGAATAATGTCTTCATCCACATAGCTTCTTGTGTAGCTATGGCAAGACCTCCATATTCAGCTTCAGTAGAAGAGAGAGCAAATGTGGGTTGCTTCTTGGATGACCATGAAATAAGCTTTGAACCTGCAAAGGTAAGATAACCAGAAGTGCTCCTTCTATCTTCCTTGGAGCCAGCCCAATCTGCATCAGAAAATAGCTTCAAACCTAAATCAAATACAGAAGGATAATAAAGTCCTTCATTTATGGTTCCTTTGAGATACTTGAGAATCCTTTTGGCAGCATCCATATGTGGTTTGCTTGGTGTGTGCATAAATTGGCTTAGCACACTCACATTGTAACATATATCTACTCTTGTCAATGTGGCATAGTTGAGACTACCCACTAGACTTTGATATGATGTGATGTCCTTTATGAGTTCACCTTCATGTGAGCTCAATTTGTGATTGACCTCCCTTGGAGTACCTGCAATCTTACAATCTTGCATCTTGAATTTCGCCAACATGTCCTTAATGTACTTTCTTTGAGTGAGAAACAAACCATGATCTTTGTAGACAACTTCCAAACCTAGGAAGTAGGTAAGTGAACCCAAATCACTTATCTTGAACTCTTCTCTCATCTGATCTTTGATCTTCTTCATACCCTCTGCATCATTTCCTGTCAATATAATATCATCTACATATACACATAGGTAGATGATCTCTGAATTACTCTTTTTAATAAAGAGTGAAGGATCTACCTTGCTTGGTTGAAAGCCTTTGTCCTGCAAGAATGAAACAAGCCTGAAATTCCAAGCTCTTGGAGCTTGCTTGAGACCATACAATGCTTTGTTAAGTTTACACACATAATCAAGATAAAATTGATTCTCAAAACCAGGTGGTTGTGCCATATATACCTCTTCTGTTATCCAACCATTCAAGAATGCATTCTTTACATCTACTTGAAGTATCTTCCAATTCTTGGAAGATGCAATACTAAGCAAAACCCTAATAGTAGGCATCTTTGCCACAGGAGAGAAAGTCTCCTCATAATCAATTCCCTGAGTTTGTGCAAAGCCTTTTGCTACAAGCCTTGCCTTATACTTGTTAATGGAACCATCAAAATTCTTCTTGAGTTTATAGACCCATCTTGAGCCTATTACCTTCATGGATGAAGTCTTAGGCACCAAATCCCAAGTGTTGTTTTCCTCAAGTGCTTCAATCTCTTCCTTCATTGCATGCTTCCATTCTGTTTTTGCTTTGGCCTCTTCAAATGATGATGGCTCCTCTTGGTTTATGTCCTGTGCTATGTAGATAGAATGTTTAGTTACTAATGAGGTGTCAAACCCATACCTTTCTGGTTTTTTCTTTTCCCTCATAGATCTTCTTAGGCCATGATGTGATGATTCTGCCTCATGTCCAAGTTCCTGCAATTTCGCTTTACCTTTAGACTTCCATGCTTTAATCTTTTCCATCTGAGATTCTTCATCATCCTCTGAGGTGTCTTGTTCTTCAATCTTTGGTTGTTCTCTACCAAGCTTTGGAAAATCTTCTTCAAGATCATATGGTAAATTGACCTTCCTGCATGAATCTTCATACCATGAATCGTCCTCATCAAAAACTACATCTCTGCTTACCAAGAATCCTTTGTTGGAAGGGTTATATAACCTGTAGCCCTTTTGATTGTTGTCATATCCAATAAATACACACCTTTCTGCCTTTGGATCTATCTTGCCTCTAACATGTGAAGGAACATGAGCAAAAGCAATACATCCAAAAATTTTACAATGATCTAAGCTTGGTCTTCTTACATTCCAAGCCTCATATGGAGATCCCATCAAGGGATTTTGAAGGAAACCTGTTAATCAAGTAAGTGGCTGTAGATACAGCCTCAGCCCATAAGTAATTAGGTAAATGCTTTTCATTTAACATAGACCTTGCAGCTTCAACAATTGTCCTATTCCTCCTTTCTGCCACTCCATTTTGCTCAGGAGTGTACCTTGTAGTTACCTCTCTTTTGATTCCTCTTTCTTGAAGAAAAGAATCAAACTCATGGGATAAGTATTCTCCCCCTCCATGTGACCTTAGCCTTTATAGTGATTTACCTGTTTGATTCTCCACAAGAGCCAAATATCTTTTGAAACATGAAAAAACTTCATCTTTGTGTTTCATAAAGAATAGGATAGTCCATCTGCTGCAATCATCAATAAAGGAGACATAATACCTTGATCCAGATATTGAAGCTTCCTTGCTAGGTCCCCATACATCTGTATGAACCAACTCCAAGAGATCTCCATGCATATAACCTTTCTTCATGAATGGTAACCTGTGAGACTTTCCAAATTGACATCCACTACACTTATAAATCATATGTTGTTTTGACAAGTTAGGGAGTCCAAGTACACTTTGGTCCGTGCAAATTTGCTTTAATGACCTTTCACTAATATGTGCTAACCTTTTGTGCCATACTTCCAATTCTGTGAGTGTCTGACTACCATAATTAAAGATAGCAATGTTTCTAGTGTCTTGTAATTCAAATGTGAACAATCTACCTGTCTTTTCACCTTTTGCAATTCTTCTGATCCTTGACTTGGATCTTCAACAAATGCTCCTGCCTTTGTGAACCTGACTTGCAACCCTTTCTCTACTATCTTCCCAACACTTATCAAATTCTTTGTAATGGTAGGGACATAGAGTACCTTACTGAGTAGGTTGATGTTTCCATCAGGTGCTTTGACATTGCCTATTTTCTCCACAGGATGTTTTGTATCATCTCGTGTTTGTACCTCATGCTTATTCCTTGGATCTTCTAAATCTGATAGGAGTGCCACATTTCCTGCCACATGATTTGAACAACCTGAATCTATGTAGAAAACATGCTCATCAGATTTACCTTGTGGCATAGCCATGTTCATGATCAATAATGAATCCTCTTTGTTGAGGTGTAGTTATTGAAGTCTCTCCTTCCTTTGTAGCCTCCTTGATAGTTTGAATGATTGTAGTTGTAGCTGCCATGATAATTGTTGAACCTTCCTCTTGAGTAGCCATAAACTTCCTCTATTGTATCCTCTTCCTCTTTGATTCCTGGAATTCATAAAGCAGTTTTCAGTTGTATGATTAGTTAGTCCACAAATAGAACATGAGTTGGAGTCTTGGGATCTCCCCCTGCCTTGTCTACCTCCTCTTCCTCTACCTCTGCCATGTCTTCCTCTACCTGCATAATTAGCTTGATATGTACCTGCTTCATCATCCACTTTCTTTGCCTTTCCTTTGTTATCTTTGGACTTGCTTTTATCAGTGTATAAAGCTGAAGATTGATTACCTTTAGAGCTTTCTCCATTTTTGATAAGCTTGGCCTCTTGAGTAAGTAGTTTTCCAATGAGTGTATTGAAATCAGGTACATGCATGTCCATGTACAAATCCATAGCTGTGGTGAATGCTTCCCACTTGTCATCTGCCTTCAAGCCATTGATGACCTGCCTTACAATTTGCTCTTCATCTATTACCTCTCCAATGCTTCCCAACTGATCTGCTATGTCCTAGTCACATTTTGTTTGGGAGCCTTCTTGAAAGTTGTGAAATCCAGCCATAGTTGATGCTTCCTAGCTTTGGTACTTGAAGAGAAGAAGGCTTCAAGTGCATCCCACACTTCCTGAGATGTCTTACAACTTCTAATGTGAGGCAACAAAAAATATGAGATAGAGTTGAGGAGATAAGACCTTGCAAGTGCATCCTTGGAGCACCATGTGCTCAATCTTTCTTGCTCTTCTTGTGTTGGTTGACTTTTGTTCCTGAAACTTGGCATAACTTCATCTCCGGCCACATAACCATATAAACTTCTACCTTGGAGATAAGCTTCCATTCTTAATGACCAAGCTGAGTAGTTACCTCTGTCCAATTTGTCCATTGATGAAGGAAATCCATCTGCCATGTTGTCCAACCTTGCTCTGATACCACTGTGAAGAGATGGATAGGTATGTGCTTGAAGATGAAGAGGTGTTGCAAAATCCTTGATCTACACCAGCCAAATGCACTCCAAGAGTATATGGTGGGCCCTTTTAGCTTGCCAATGTATGTATTAGAAACCCTATGTACCTTGGAAGATCACTCTCAAAAAGATAGATCAAAACAGATAAGTTGGAGTTAGCTCAGAGGTGAAGAACTTGCTATTCTTGGTTCATACACCTGTCCAATGTTTTGCATAATTCTCTGAGCACAGTAGCAATTAACTTAATTCCTCTTGGGGGTTTCTAGATAACTTAAAGAGATAACTTTCAAGAGTAATCTCATCAAAAATAATAAACCACACACTGAGAATGAGTTTTAACAAGTGATGACATCATCCCGATTTTCACGGGCTTCTATAGTTTGAGACCAGTGAGCAGAAGAATGAGCATAACTCCAGATTTAAGAATCCAATTATTACTAAAAATTGTAGTGTTATACAAGACAGTAAGTTGAATCCAAGAAGCTTTAAATCATTGAATTTGGATAAGTAACCACTGAGAAATGGCTCTGACAAGGTGAGTGAAAAAGTCGGGTACCTGACAAAGAAGTGAAAATGAACAGACACTGTTGACGTCAACTGAACATAACTAAAGATTGCAACATCCAAATGACATGAAAATTTGTGGGCATATAGTAGACTTATAGAGCTAACTTTACCAAGTTAAATCACTGAAAATGATGCGCCAAGCTCAGAGAAACCATCTCTGCAATCTGATTGCGAAAACTGAGAGTAATGGCAGTGAGTAGTACACTTCACAAGAACATGGACATATGAACTCAAATAATCATGAAAATGAAAGTATATTGCTTGTACAATACAATGACTTACTGATACATATGTATGCCTCGTAATCACACCTTGATATGGCATAAAGCTGAGCTCTTGGAGGTCTTCACATAGGTCTCTCTAACCACGACTAAAACTGCCATCTATTTATAGTTGAGTTTGGGAGGCTAACTTCCCTCAATCACTCTCCAATCAATTAGTGATTGATTTGATTCTCCACCTACCACAAATCACGAATTCGTGGCTCCTCTTTCCCTTTTTGATCAAGTGGACTCAACCACTTAAGATTCTTTCACTTTTACATTAAGTAAACTCTTCAAAAGTTACAAGAGGTAGTTCACAAGTGAACTTTACATAGTCTTCATTTTAAGGCTTCTTCTATGACTTTGTGGGACTCAAGCCAATACTTAGGCTTGTCATAGACTTGCTCCAACAATTTATGGGAATACTAAAAGGTTATGTGCGACAAAGAGCAAAACCAGAAGGATCCATGGCAAAGGGTTGGATGCTTGAAGAGTGCATGTATTACGTTAGTGAGTACCTTGAAAGAGTTCATGAAGAAGCTCCACGTGCATGGACCAACGAGTCTTCTTCAAAAATAATAGATGAGGTATTATCAGGTAAGGGGGTTCCATTCTTATTTACATTTCAAGAAAAAATTGATGTTTCTACTTTTGTAGCATATAATAGCGAATGCATGCAAGCATTCCTTAGCGAGTACGAGGAACTTCAAAGTCTCCGAAGTAAAAGGCGAAAAAACAAAAGATCTAGACATAATCTCGATAATAATGAGATTACAGATATACCTTCTTTCACGGATTGGCTATATAGTCGTTTGCAACGCGCCAACGCAAATAATGAAGAAATCTCAGATGAGCAAAGAGAGTTAATGATAGGTTGTGAACAAAAGGTAATTTTATTAAAATAATATTTTATTTTTTTCATATATGTATGTTAGTTTCTATTTACTAATTGAATCTATTTTGCAGGCTCGAATGTTCACTAATATGTGGGCTTTTGGACAGCATATTAGAATCAAAGCCATTGATTCTTTACGTAAAACAGAGGATTCTAGTATTGTTGCTTCTTTCAAGCAACTATCACGTGCTAGCTCAAAAGACACGAACCTTATAGATAGCGAACTTGGTTACGTAGCAACTATTGTTGGTATCTACGAAATTTCATTTCGTACATTCAAATAGGTAGAAAAAAGTTTATATATATTTTTTAGAGTTAGTTATTTTTTTAAGACCTAATAATAGGTTTTTGTTGTTATATATTTTGATAGGTCATTTTGAAGGTTGACTGGTTTTGAGCGGAGTATAAAGGTAGTAATTCCACATTAAGAAAGGAATTATCTGGGTTTTGGGCAATTGATTCTTCCAAGTTAATGCGATCTACTAAAGAACCATATATTCTTCTTAGGCATATTGAACAAGCATTTTTTTATAAAAACCTAGATGCTCATCCTTGGTGGCAAGTCATTCATGTGCAACCTAGAGGTAGGTCATTGTTTGAACAGTTTATTGTTAGAGAGATCGAAGAAAGTCCTCTTGATGATTCAACATCAGATACTGATACATCAACATCTGAAATAGAAATTAGAATCATTATACGTGATAATGATACTAATCTTTTTGATGAAGAGGATAATTATCTACATGCTGATTCTACTGATGAGGAAGAGGAATTACCAGAAATAGATATTAATCCATCAATAGATGATGTGATTCATGAGAACATAGATTTAACAATAGAAGAAATAAATGAAATCAATAAGGATAATGAAGATGAGACTATATTGATGTCTTACCAAAATGATGGCAATAATGAAAACATATGAGCAGATTAGATAGTAAATTCTACTCTAGTTATCGATCAATAACTTGAAGCTTCTGAATGGATATCAGATAATAGTTTTTTTTTTATTAACTGGAATAACGATGAATCCTACTAGAGAGATGAAATCATGTTCTTCTAAGTTAGAACATGAAGCTCGGGGGTATGCCTAATTATTTTACATATAGCTTTATCTTCGAGGAGCAAATTTTTATCATGTATGTATGCATATGTGTGTGTTCATGTGTATTATATATACATATGTTAGTATGCATATATATGTATTTCATGTATATGTATGTGTTTGCATGTGTGTGATATATGTATACATGTGTTAAATATGCATATGTGTATATATGCATATGCATTTATGTAAAATATTCATGTATTCATGCAATATATGCAAGTGTTTATAATTGTGTACATGTATATATGTATATGTGTCTATGTGTAAATATGTACATGTAAATATGTATGCATGTATATATATGTTTATGTGTGCATGTAGGCATGTATATGTGATGTGTACATGTATATATGTATATATGTTTATGTGTAAATGTGTACATGTAAATATGTTAGTATGTATATATATATTTATGTGTGCATTTAGGCATGTATGTGTGATGCATAATATATCTACTCCATTTTATATTTATGTATCCTATCTACATGATGTGTATATATCTTTACATATATTATGATCCTCGTTGATTCGAGTAGCTATATATAGAGGCATAAGGTTGGGAGGAGAGACATCTCTCTAGTAGGACGTCGGAGGTGTACATATACTTCAAACATATGGCTAAAAGGTTGAATTAGAGTTTTTAAATTAGGGATTTCAAAACCCTAATATCGAAATAAGTGTTTTCAATTTAGGATTTTTGAAATAGGATTTATTTATTTATTTATGCGTATGCATGTGTTGTGTATGTATGTGTATCTATATGTGCATATGCATGTGTTTTGTGTGTATATATGCATATGTATATGTATATATGCATGTAAATATGAATATATGAGTCTATGTGTGTGTACATATGATTATGCATGTGTATGTGTATGTGAGTATGTGTATGTGTATGTGAGTATGTGCATGTGTCTATGTGTATTCATTATATGTGTGTAACATTGCATGTGTATGTGTGTGTAAAAATGTGCATGTATATGTGTGTATGTATAAATGTGCATGTATATGTATATGTGTGTAAATGTGCATGTATGATGTATATGTGTGTGTATGTGTGTATTTATACCTCTAGTCTCTCTCTCTCTCTCATATACATACATACATGCATAAACACACATACTCATATCCACATATATATACATAAAAGCAGCGCATACCGTGCATTGTCGCGACGATGAGCCATAAGTGTCCGCATCTCTTTTAGACACCACTTAAGCGACCATCCTGTCCCAAACTCTGTCTCAAGTGAACTAAGTATGTATTTTTTATCCCTCTCATCATGCTCGCTACAAAAATAAAAAACATAATGTAAATAAAACATAAGATATTTATTTCAATTTATATGTAAAACTTTTACTTACTTCCACGGTAAGTGGACAAAGCGCAGGTAAGAGTCGCATAGTGCCCGCATTCTTCTCTTGAACTCCAATCCATTCCCTATGTACACAATGTTCCCCTCTGGCTCTATGTCGCACTCTAGTCCTAAGGTGCATATGCATGTCCTCATAGGCAACTCTGCTCTGCTATCACGTGTTGGAGGTGGTATAGGTGTCCTGAAAATAGATAGATAGAAATAAATAAAAATATGTGTTATAATATCATTAAAAAAGTTTATGAAAAAAAACATACCTATGAGCAGATAGCTCTCTTCCTGCATGTGGAGCCGCAGAAGAGCCCTTGTCTGATCGTCGGGTAAGCATCTGGATCGTATAATCTAGCTTCTCATCAGACATCTCTGAGTAATCGTGCATTATGGCCCCTAGAGTATCAGACGGAACTCTTGCTCTCATATGACTTTTTATGAGAGTGAGTTTCGCCTTTCTCTCTCTACTGGGATCCATAATACCTAACATATAAAACAAAATGGTTAGAAATCAATATATATGCATGTACATATGTAAGTGTGTATGCATTAAGTATGTGTATGTATGCATGTGTGTATATGTATGTGCGTGTATATGTGTGTATGCATGTGTATGTGTGTGTATGCATCATTACGTGTATATGTGTCTATGTGTGTATGTGTGTGTATATGTGTGTGTATATGTGTGTGTGTATGTATGTGTATATGTGTGTGTGTATGTATGCATGTATGTATGTATGTATGTATGCATATGCATATGCATTATGTATGTATATATATGCATGTATGTGTATGTGTGAGTATGGCTCTCTATGTGTGTGTATGCATATATGTGTGTATGTATGCATATATGTGTGTATGTGTGTATGTGTGTGTGTATATGTGTTTGTATGTGTGTATGCATGTGTATGTGTGTGTATACATCATTATGTGTGTAAGTGTCTATGTGTGTTTGTGTGTGTGTATATGTGTGTGTGTGTGTCTATGTGTATGTGTGTGTGTCTATGAGTGTGTATGTGTTTATGTGTATGTATGTATCTATGTGTGTGTATGTGTCTATGTGTGTATGTGTATGCATGTATGTATGCATGTATGTATGCATATGTGTGTGTATGCATGTGTATGTGTGTGTATGCATCATTATGTGTGTATGTGTGTATGTATATGCGTGTGTTGTCTATGTGTATGTGTGTGTCTATGAGTGTGTATGTGTTTATGTATATGTATGTATCTATGTGTGTGTATGTGTCTATGTGTCTATGTGTGTATGTGTATGCATGTATGTATGCATATGTGTGTGTATGCATATGTATGTGTGTGTATGCATCATTATGTGTGTACGTGTCTATGTGTGTGTATATGTGTGTGTGTATCTATGTGTATGTGTGTGTGTCTATGAGTGTGTATGTGTTTATGTGTATGTATGTATCTATGTGTGTGTATGTGTCTATGTGTGTATGTGTATGCATGTATGTATGCATATGTGTGTGTATGTATATGTATGTGTGTGTATGCATCATTATGTGTGTCTATGTATGCATGTGTATGTGTGTATGCATCATTACGTGTGTATGTGTCTATTTGTGTATGTGTGTGTATATGTGTGTGTGTGTGTGTCTATGAGTGTGTATGTGTTTATGTGTATGTATGTATCTATGTGTGTGTATGTGTCTATGTGTGTATGTGTCTGTGTTTGTGTATGTATCTATGCATGTGCATTATGTATGCATGTAAGTATGTATGTACATTGTATGCATATGCATATGCATTATGTATGCATATGTATGCATGTATGTGTTTATGTGTGTATGTCTCTCTATGTGTGTGTATGCATATATGTGTGTGTATGTGTGTATGTGTGTGTATATGTGTCTGTATGTGTGTATGCATGTGTATGTGTGTGTATGCATGTGTATGTGTGTATGTGTCTATGTGTGCATGTGTGTGTGTATATGTGTGTGTATATGTGTGTGTGTGTCTATGTGTATGTGTGTGTGTCTATGAGTGTGTATGTGTTTATGTGTATGTGTTTATGTGTGTATGTGTCTATGTGTGTGTGTGTGTTTATGTGTGTATGTGTATGCATGTATGTATGCATATGTATGTGTATGCATGGGTATGTGTGTGTATGCATCATTATGTGTGTATGTGTCTATGTGTGTATGTGTCTATGTGTGTATGTGTTTGTGTATATGTGTGTGTATGTGTGTGTGTCTATGTGTATGTGTCACTACACGTCTATGAGTGTGTATGTGTTTATGTGTGTGTATGTGTCTATGTGTGTGTACGTGTCTATGTGTGTATGTGTATGCATGTATGTATGCATAGGTTTGTGTATGTGTGTGTATGCATTATGTATGCATATGTGTGTGTATGCATTATGTATGTGTATGTATGCATATGTATGCATGTATGTGTATGTGTGTGTATGTATCTCTATGTGTGTGTGTATGCATATATGTGTGTGTATGTGTGTATGTGTGTGTGTCTATGAGTGTGTATGTTTGGATGTGTGTGTGTATGAATGTGTGTCTATGAGTGTGTATGTTTGGATGTGTAAGTGTATATGTGTGTCTATGTGTGTATGTTGGGTCATAAGGGTTGCCCACAATTTCTCTTATGTAATGGCACCCTTTGGTACTCATAAAAATACCTCTTTTTTGTATTTAGGAGATGTGCTCATGTGAACACTCTCCTAAGCCCTTTTTAATATTTTCCTTATGCTATAGTGTGGAAGCATCTTAAATAAATCCACCTTTTTGCACATATGTAGAAATCCCACGTTGAGAAATTCCCACGCCCCCATTTCCTTGAGATTTGGGAATATTTTCCAAGATATCAAAAGATATGTTAGTTAGAAAGCATGTGCTCCTTTTTTACTAGTCAAAAAGAGCACATGGGGGAATGTGCCTAGCCTATATATAGAGGCTCATTTCTTGTAATGAGGGAGCTTTTGGTCGTGCTCTCATGTAAAATCCATTCAATGGAAGAACTCTCCTTTCTCTTAAGGCTTTGTGCATATATGTATTTAGTCTTGGAGAGTGTGAGAGTGAGGTGTGTGTGCATGCTAACATTTTCCTTTGTGTGTAAGTAGAGTGTTGCAATTGTCTTGTATTTTACATATGTGACTAGGATCCTTGACTCCCATTGCTCCATATTTTCAAGCATGTGGCATAGCTGCGGGCTGATGGCCAATGGCTTGAACATGATGGAGGATGGGGTGGATAAAAGGAGAGTCTTTCTTGGGCCTTCCTTCTTGCTTCCATGCAAGGTGGTGTGGGTCTTGGCTCCCAAGGGCATACTACAACAACAAATTTGGCGCCGTTGCCGGGGAGAACGGCATTTCATCACTTGGAGTGCTCAAAAGCATGTGGTAAGATATTGATTTGCAACTTTTTTGCTTATACTCTTAGGTTATGTGTGTTGGCATGGCACTTTCACCCTTGCATTGGACCATTAGTTCCCCATTTCCTTGTTTTAGTAGGATAGTTTTAGTTCATGTTTGTTTGATGCATAAAAACATCCCCCAACCCCCTTCTCTCTCTTTCTCTCTCACATACACATAGACTCCCACACACTCACTCAAGCATCACTTTCCATCTCTCCTCCATTTCTTGATTTCAGTGATGGCCTTGGAAAGGGGGATGGGAAGTACCCTCTCTGCTCCCTTCTCTCTCTTCATCTTCAGAAAAACCATAAAAAAAAGTTGAGTTTCTTTTTTTTTAGTATGAGCTTCAAATGCGCATAAGTCATCTTCTTCCACGCAAAAATGTTAGGGAGCTTTGGATTCTCATTTTATTCTCAAGGTGCGTTGCAAATGGGTGGGTGAGGGCTTTAATTTCCCTCTTCCTTTTTATTATCACCTTGGATTTTAGAAGCACACTGAGCAGATTCATTAATTTGAATGTTAAAACCTTGGGACTCGGGACGTGGAATAACACTCTCCTCCTCCCTCTTACATTAACCACACCTTAGCAGCGTCCTCCGTGCACCATGGGCCGGGTGAAGTCTCTTACCTACCTCTCTTTCGCTCGTTGGTGCTTTGATATCTGTACCTATCTCTGGTAGTTGTGCCATGAATGTGGGGGTTTTACTCTGAAATTTTTGCCTATTCTGCTAGATGCATGGAGTTCAGCCTCCCGCTCACGTTTACTCATGCAACCCTCGTAGGGACGCGCGTGCTCTGCTCTGTCGGGGTTGAGCTCCAAGTGAGCTCCCCCTTTGTTCAATCTTTCTTTGCCGGGGTTGAGCTCTAAGCGAGCTCCCCCTCCTGTGCATCTTCTCCTCAAGGTATTCTGCCTAGGAGAGTCGAGGGCAGAGAATTCCGCTCTACTGTGGGGTTGAGCATTTGCTCCTCCTATGGCATCTCTAGCTTGAGGACGAGCCCGCGCTCCCTCTCGTACTCTAGATTTGATACTCCGTGCATGCTGCCCCATTTTTTGTAGAGCCTCCATGGCGGAATGAAGCTCCTTGCTCCCCCTATTGAGTGGTCTTCTATACACGTTGCCGATGACCATGTCACATTGTGCTTCTGGCTCCTCCACTGTTGGAAAAGTTGAGCTTTGGAGCTGGCACCTCCTGTGCAAAGATAAGCTATGACGACCTTGGGAAATTTCTTCAGTAAGGAGCTCGCTCCCCGAGCATTCGGATGTTCCTGTCGAGGGTTCTCATTCGACTACCTTTCAAGTGGGATATGTTGGCTTTCAAACTCTCCAGGTTGCAATCATTGACGAGGTATGATGCTCAAGGTTCCTCTCCCCACGAATCATTTTGAAGCTCTCCGACGACCTCAAAGAAATGGTGATACACATTCCTGTCCGCCTGCGTGTGTGACTGCTATTGCAGCTTGTGCACCTGGATTTTCCTTTAACCTTCCTTCCCACCAGCTATGTTTGTTGTCGTGTTTGCATATCGACTATACTCTGGTGGACTCATGTGTCCCTCTAAGCACTCATGCGGGAAGGCTGCAATGTAGCATCAGTATATCAGGAGGAAGGCAACTACTGTTCTGACACCATGCGCATTTGATGCATTAAGGGTTGCTACAGACTGAGTCCTTCTTTCGATCTATTAATTGTCACCCTCTTAAACCACAAGAAGTAATAACGATGAACACTATGGATCGACCAACATCTTCCTCGAAGCTTACAACAACGATGAACTGCTGAGATTCCGGACCCGGACATGAGCATAGGGATTTGACTTCTCATGAGCTTCAAGGTCTAACGATACTGACCAAAAACTATCTCATACGTATGTTGTGAACGATGAAGGCATGGTACATGTGGACATCTCACCTCTACAGTAAGTATGAATACGATGAAGATTAAGTAACAATTTCATTATCCTTTCTTATTCCGGTTCTGTCTAAGCTTACATGTCTGGGGGATGCTAAAAATGTCCATGTTGTCCTTGAGGGCGTAACAAATTGAAGAAGATGGAACCACGATTTGCGGATGATGTCTGTCGCTAGCAAGGCTGAAATCCTTTGGCTCCTCCATCTCTGTGCACCTCTGTCAATGTTGACTTGTATCACATGCGCATCATATTGTTCCTCTCTCGGAATCATCGATTTCCATTGCTTTAAAGTGCTCAATATTGTTGTTTCTTGAATATATGCAGCACTCAAGGAATGAAGATTGCTTCATTTTGAAGGCAATTGTTGCGACTATCCAAGGGATGGTGTCGAGATCCCCCACACAAATTCGTCAAATGCTATAATCAACAATAAATGGGAATTGGTTGTTATGGGCAAATCGACTGATTTATTTTTAGAATCTTTTTTATGCCAAGTCTCATGTATGCTTAAGAAAGGTGTCCGCAGGCACTTTGGTAACTGCTAGACCTGCTTATGCATGATGAAAGATAAGGTCTCAGTTGCTTTTGTAGGAGACATGCTTGGAAACCTCAAGGCTGTGATGAACACTACACCTGAGTGCTACTAAAGTTCTGATCTGGCTTGTTACGTTGGGTAATTGAAAGTAGCATTTATACAAGTGTCACTCACATCTGAAAAGCCTAATACTTGAGGGGTAGGGGTGCAAGCTCGTGAAATGTTCAAAGCTTCAAAGCATTGGAATGGGTGTTCGCTAACCCTTGCTGATTTCTGAAACCTGAGAGGATACAAAGGTCTGAAGGAGGTCAAGACAAAGCTATTGTTGCCTGCTCCAAAGCTAGCCAACACCAGGTTCCATAAGCTCCTTGAGTACTCTGCCAAGCTGAGCTCCTTGATGTGGATACTCACTGCAGGATACTCAACGGACGACACTCTTGCTGTAAGTTGTAATAGATGGCCCCAGACAATGCTGCATCTGCAACAAGTTGGAAGCTCAGAGAAGTTGTTATATGATCTTATTCAAAATATTATGTGGAGAGGATTGGGTGCAGACCAACTCTAGTGCATGAAGGGCAGATGAATTCCTTCATACAAGCCCTAGACGGTATAGCAAACTCAATACTTTTTATCAAAAGGTTGTAACCAGCTGGGTAGAGAACCAAGATTTGTGCCATGTGCTGCAATAGAATAAACAGATCCAGATCAGACCTGTACCATAGTGTTTCATCTATAGCAGTCAGGAAGTATGGCCATCAGCACCTTCTGATATATATCTGATATGGCCATCAGTCAGAAAATTGAAGCTTCTGATAGCCTCCATGTCTGGCACAACAAAGATGATTGAATATACAAGGGTACCTGTGGTCTGGCTCGTTCAGCTCACTTTTAGGCACCGTGGATGGAGAGATATATAACTGAAACACCATCTCCAGGTATCATTTTATTGTGGTTGCCCTCGACTAGTGGCTAGTTGCAGGTGTGAATGCTCACATAAGTGTGAATGCAGCTCTAAATGGCCCTTCCAAAGTATTAATCTGCAGGTTAGTTGGGTTCTTTGGTGTCCAAGTAGGGATTGAGCCATCTCTGGTTCAGTTCCTCACACTTTTCTTGGCTCCATATTGCTTGGCTTGGTGAAGATTTGTAACCCCAGCTATTGAGAGCAACGAGCATCTGGCCCAGTCCTACTCTCTTGATGGCTGCCTCAATGATCCATGTTTACTCTATGGTTGAAATTGAAAATCTTTGCTGTTTTTCCATACCCATTACAGATCATGGCATGCCCTGCTAGGAGGATTCTATTCATGGTGGTTGCAGCTCATGGAATGGGAGGCTCTGCGGTGATGCATGTTTTGGAAGGAACGAAGGCAACATCCTCTCCATATCAGATATATCAAACATCTACCCTCGGACTCTCACAATATTTTGCAGCAACCAGGTTTGATGCGGCTAAGAGGGCAGTTGCTATGTTTCCAGAGCAGGGATAGAACTATGCTGCAATTTAAAGCTGGCTATGTGTAAGGACCAGAGCTGGAACTTCATCAAAGACTAATTTGGTTGCGTGAAGTCTCCTGCTACTGAATTGAAACTGGTCTATCTGTTCGTCGAACTCCTGGAAGTTCTAGGTGGCTGGAATACATCATGAGCTTCTTGCTCTTGGCTCCTACCAGGCTTACTTGCAATGAAATGGTCGGAATGGTATAGTGCTTAGCATGCCTGGGGTTATGGCATTCCTCGGATTTTGTGCTGGACTCACAGAAGTTGAAGATGGCACCGAGCGTGGGGCATGCTGTTCTTTTGGTCCATCTGACTATATGTTGCAGGGCAGTACTGTGACTACTGACAAATGACAAGTGGTCTTCGCTGGATACAACTGGAAACTTCGATTGCCCATGGATGTGTCTTCTTGAGATTGTCTCTAATTTTTACTATGTGTGCCTGACGTACTGAGAAGCTTGAAGTTGTGTTCTGTTGGTCAACAATTTTTTGGTGAATTTCCCTTTGCAGGGGATTGCTTTCTATGCTAGGATTGGACCCTAGATCTATTGTTCAGTTGTTTACCCATCCAGTATCTGCATGGATTCTGTGGCCACAACAAGGATATACAGCTCCTGAGGATGATGCCCACTTTCCCTGTCATCATATGGGGACGTTTGTAAAAGACTTTATGTGTCTAACATCTTCTCTGCTCAACTGTATTGTGATATATGGAACAAAGTTCATACTTCTTTTCAGATATGATTGCTGCCAGGATTTCTTATGAATAATAGGGATATACTCCCAACTTGCTGGAAGGCAGCAAAGCTTAGATTGGCTCGACCCAGTTCCTGCAATCACATGACTAAGTGTTGTTACTTTTCCATGATCAGGCCTTCCAAAGATGTCCTCAACAAGCTCTATGCCCATTTAGCAAGCAAGGAGCACCTTACGCTGCTCTTCATGATGGCTACGCTGACTGCCTCTTAGGAGGATGGTATCGCCTAGCACCGAAAGACTCCACTTGGAAGGTTTTGCTCTTTCAGGAACTACACTAGGAATGGCTGCATATTCAGCAACAAAAGGTTGCTCTTTTGGATTGCTTGGCTGACTGCCCCTTAGGGGGATTGTGTCGCTCAGCACTACAAGACTCTGTAGTATGTTGAAGACCTGAAGACTTGAAGAACTACAGATTTGAAGAGTTGAAGATTCAAACTTGGACCAGTTCAGCAATGCATGCTTCTCCTTTCTTAGCTTTGTCGAGGACGACAAAGTCTAGGAGGAGGCGAGTGTTGGGTCATAAGGTGTGTTGACCTAAGTATCAACTTAGGGACTTGCGGAGAAAGAGACTATACCTCAATCCCCTCACAAGTGCATATAGTGGGGATACACGCTTTTAAATATCAATCCAAAGAGTATACAAACCTAGCCGAGTGTATGAAGACATGCAATCATGTGATGGTCAATGCAAATGAATTACTCAAAGAATGTAATGAGGCAAAGACTTATCCAAACGAGCTCCAACTGTTGGTCAAGGCGAAACGATACTTGGTGCAGCAGCCGTCAGTATTTTGGACTTTTCTCTCAGCTCCGAGCTCCAAATATAGCGAATAGCATATGCGTTTTGAAGCTCTCGAGAAGACGCATCCAATGGCAGTGGTTTCACTCAATTCTAACGCTCCTACTTCAAGTTATGAGAGAAATACTGAGTCGCGGGAATACTTTCCTACACTTCAACACTTCCTACACTTCGCACACACCTTTCCTACAGCAAAGAAACACTCTCAAGGATAGACAATACTCACAAGCACTCTTTCCAAGCAATACACATGCATACAAGCTCACGAAGAAGAAGATAAGGAGGGAAGAAGACACAAATTCGAATTTCTGTGCTCACTCTTCTCACAATGGCAAAAAGTTCTTTACAAAGAGTCACATTTGACTTATATACTAGTGCCCTAAAAATGGTCCTTTCACACAAGAGACCGGCACTTTATTCACTAAAAGACTAAATTTCTACTATTTTACATGGATAAGCTTCTAATCTTCTGTGGGGATGCATCTAGAGGACTCCTCTAGTGCCTTTACAACGGAAAATATATTACAAGAATGATTATGATACAAAAATAGGGTGTCCAAATCGGAAAAATTTTGGGGCCCGTCTTTTTCTCTGCTTTGTGCGCTCTTTAGCTCTGCAACACTCTCCCCCTCTTCGTCTCTGTCGTCCCTTGACAGACTTTGCTTCGCGCACGCGCCCAGTGGTCAGTATTGTCTGATTCTTGATCTTGCATTACGTTTTAGAGGCGCTCTGATTTGTCCTGGTTGCACACATTCGACCTGGTTGCATTACTCCAAGCCTATTGATTCGGTTTGCCACGCACGCCATTAGTGCACATATGCGGATGTAGCTCGTAAGCCTTGATCTGAAACCTCTGCAACTCAAGAGGTTGAAGCATCCACATAGGTGATACTTGTTGGCCCTGATTCCTTCTTCCGGCTGCGTGCTTTTCCTTGGTGTGTGCGCCCCTGCGGGGCTTCCTGCAGAGATGTATCTTCAAATCTTTCTTTTTAGTGAAGCTGCTTCTTTCGTTGTCTTCTTTTTTTCTTCTTTTTACTTGTCTCTCCCGCAACACTGCCCCCCTCCTGGACTCTGTCGTCCCCGACAGGCTTTGATAAGCGACGGGCATATGTTCTGTATACTTGTTGCTCTGTATCATTTAGTAGATTGGCTTCACGTATCATGATCTGTTTCCATTGTTCAGCTTTTACTCCATCGTTTGGCGGTTGTCTGTGATCTGCGAAGAAGCTTAATTCATATGCCACCAGTCTGGCATTCAGATTGGATGACATCTTCAAAAAAATCTCCAAATCTATTTCAAAAAATCCTGTAAAACACGCTTCTTCGAATGTCTGCATATATGTGCTTGGCAAAAACATGAGCCTGGAGTAATAGGCCATTATTGTTGGTCGGCTAGGCATGACTGATAGATCAAAAATGAGGATGTCAGTTCCCTGATTAATTCCGATAAAATTCAGAAATGTGTATGCCGCATGTTTGAAGACCTTCAAAACTGTAAGTAGCATACTAAGTATTTTATTTGTCATTTTGACAGCTAAGTCTGGTACTGTCGTATAGTGTTGTAGCCAAAATTCTATTGTTTTGACCATATAATCCTCTGTTGGCAAATAGTTATGTGGCGGGCTAGGTAACATAGGATAATTTAGCCACTGTTTATTAATAGTGTCGCTGCGTTGTAAATCCAAAAATTCCTTGGTATCCCTTCTGCGTGGTATTGGACAAAATGAAGGGTTTACCTGTAATAGATATGGTGCGGCTTGCCAATGCACCCGTAGTGTGGGATGTTTCTCCAAAAATTTTCTCTGCCACACTGGTTGTGCAGCTTCAAACTCTGCTTGAGTGTATGTGAATGTGTCATTCTTGAAGTTGAGCTGCTCATCTGGACTTTTTTGTGTAACCTTCTTTATATATTGCCTTGCTTTCTCTTTCAACAATCCATATGGAATGTTGAAAGGCTTCATGATCTTTTCTAAGTCTTTACCTTTGATCTTTGCTTCCTTCATGACCTTGATTACTTCATTTTTGAAATTTTCTATCAACCGGGACACCACTAGTGCCCTTTCCTTCTGACTTATTTCTGCAGTGTATGGCATCGGATGATCATCATGTATATCCGCCATCTGCTCATGTATTGGAGAATGATAGATCGGGTGAGATAGAGGGCTTACCTCTACCTCGTCAGTAGGAGTTTCCTTTGCTGGCACTACTGGTGTCCCGATCGGTTCTTTGTCTTTTTTCTGATTCTTTAGTTCCTCAATGCATTCATCTTTTTCCTTTATCTGTTGTATGGCTTCCCCGAGTTTTTCTTTGGTTGCTAGGAGCTCCTTACCTATGTCAGCTACGTGATCGATGTTTTCACTGTAGCTCTGTACCAGTCTTGCCTGTGCTGAATTCAGCTGCTTTTTGAGCTCACTTATTTCCTGATTGTGCTTACGTTCTTCTTCCTCTCTTACTGCGCGCTCTTGTTTTAGCAAAGCTTCATATTGTGCGAGTTGATCTCTTAATTCGTTTTCTTTCCTTTCGGTTGATTCCTGTTGCTCGATTGATTGGTCATATAATAATGATTTCATCAGCTCTTTATTTCTGCTGCGTAAAGTATCATTCTCATCCAGATATAACTTCAACTGTGTTTCTAGTAGAGTACTTCTGGTCTTCATTCTTTCTTTTTCTGCTTCAGTAGCATCATATAATTTCTGTAGATCCTCAAGCTGGTTTCGCAGTTGGTGATGCTGAGTGCTTAATGATTCATATTGCGTTTTTGTTTCCAGCAGCTCAGTGCTTTTGGCGGCTATCACTTTTTGTGCCTGAATTATTTGTGCAGACAACTGTTCACTCATAATTTGAAACTGATTCTTTTCTTTCATGGCTTTGTCATAGTCTGCATCTATGTCCATCATTTGTTGTTGCGTATCCATGGCCGTCTGGATCATCTGCTTTACCACAGGCTTCAGTTGAGCCACATCCACATTGAGCCATGTTTTTGGTATACTGGGTTCTCCTCCGGTATTGACATCTTTACCCTGAGCCACATGTAAGGTAGTGTCATGGGGCTGCCTAATCTGAAGCTGGATCCTTGGCTCAGCCACCACGTTTACTTGATTCCCTTGAGGTGTGTCATCTGGCACCTCGATCACAATTTGTTCTTTGTTTTGTAGCTCCTCCGCTTCCTTTCTCACTGGAGTTTGCTCTTCCTCTTTGATTGGTGGTTTGACGTATGTCGCTTTGGTTGTATCTTCCTTGATGCTGATTTTTGTAGTGTCATTCAATTGAATGACGTGCTCCTGTTCATTAGCATCATCCACCTTCTTTTCTTTTTCCTTTTGGTTGTCCGGTGTCACTTCCACTTGATTGATTTCTGGTCCTTCTTCTTCATAAGTTTCTGTCCTGATATCAGTATCTAGAGTGTCTTTCTCAGGACTGGATTCAGTATTCGTACTAGAATCATCGATGCCCAATTCTTTGTATCTTCCAGGTTGTTTTGGAGTCTTTTCTGTACTCTGTTTTTGTTTTACTTGACTTGCTTGTCTATAATGATGTCCTTGAACATTTAAATTCACCTGCCCTTGCATATACTGATGTGTTTGCTCGAGGGCAGCAGACAGATCTCTCTTAGTGATCGGCATTTGAGCCGTCGTGATCTTAGGCAAGAGGTGCGTTCTCTTGGACTGAGGTGTTGCTTGAGCTTCCTCTTCTCGTAAGCGTTTCGTACCCCTCATGGGTTTTTGTGAGCTGGTTCCAACTTGTTCAACCAATACAACTGCCTTCTTTTTCTTAGGGACTGTAGCGGATTTTGCATACTTTGCTAGCCCTTCTGATGTCGGCATCTCCCGTAAGCAGTGTTTCATGTCTAGAGCTTCATATATCAGTAAAGTCAAAGCTGAACTACCATTCAGGAACTTCTTCTGCCCCCATTTCTTCTGGGCTTCAAATAATCGTTCTTGTACATAACCTGTTAGATTCACTTTGTTGCCTATTTGTCTCATGGCATGCGATAGGAGTTGTACTACAATCTTTTGTGGTGCAGTGTATCTGTTCATGCTAGGAAAACAAAAGTGTTGATGTACCAAACGTACAGCATCTTCAATATCTATTCTGTTAATCTCCAGGAATGATCTTTTCTTGGGGTCATGGCATTCCTCTTTGACATTAGTAATTCCTTCTTGATTCCATCCGAAGGCTTTATTGATCAATTCATGAGTGAATTGAATTGTCTTCCATGTGCCCACCTTATCCAATACTTGCGCTTCTGGGACTGAGATCTTTGTTGCAGCAGGCTGCATGGTGTTCATTACCTGTATACACCTCTGAAAGTCTGGTACGTATATAGGCATCTTCAAGAACGCTTCAATTCCAGCTTGAGTCCATACGTCCTCGATATGTGGTAACCCTTGTACTATCGTTTTGAAGTCTTGAGACATGATAGGGAAACAGTGATCCCTGTCCATAATCTTTATTGTCGCCATGAAGAGAAGTTCTGATACAGGTTGGTCATCTCGGAACCAATGGCCTCTTACTCTTGTGATCGACTCTAATGGAAAAAGTTGGACTTCTTCCTCTTGAGTGGCTTCAGAATTTGTTGATGACATCTGCACTCAATATAGAGTGTGAATTAGTGGCCATATATTATCAGAAATGTTCCTTTATTTGTCTTAAGCTTGACATTGCTCCGAGTGAATGGTGTCGTCCCTTTCCCGTGGGTGTGAGAAAGGTAATACCTGGATCATTTTTATGTATTTTTATATTTTTTTTGCTGAAAAGAAAACATAAATGTTAGTCCATAGCCGAAGCGGTTAGTAATTTTTTTGGAGTATTTTCTTAAGATATGTACAAGTGCTCTCCTATTTCCAAAGGGAAAATGTGTGTGACTATCCGGAAGTAGAAGAAAGACGTGCCGAATGCTTGGCCTTGTAGTGTGGCCCTATCATGCGTACTTTGGATCTCGACAACTCCTCATGTGTGCAATTGGGTTTTGTAGCTCTATGCATACAAGTTGCGGGATCCCTCGGCACCCAAATTTGCTTCATTTGGTGGGGATGTATTTCCTTCGGAACCTTCTTAATGAATGCGATCCTTCCCTTATAGTGTATTTGTTCTCTCTGCTTTTGGGATTTCGGTCTTCCTTGTGTTGCAGCCGCAGACTCCTTCTTTTTCCAGTAGGTCTTCTTCGTTGGCGGATGTGCCTGTTGACCATGTTGATGGTGATTGTCCTTTAGAGGATGTTTCTTGTTTGGGATGGTCGTCCTTGGAGTACATGACTTTGGGATCCATATTTGTGTCCGATCCGGTTGTGCAGTTATCAGTTTCTTTGGGATCCATCTGTTAGTGAGTCGAGATTGACCTTGGTACTCAAAATTCTTTGTCTTCTTTTTCGATTGGACATGCTGATGTCGAAGACTTTTCTGTTGTTGAAGATATGCCTTCTTGTGATCCTTTCTTATCCAAGCTAGTGTAGAATATGGAATAGGGTATACTCTCATAGGTGTAGATTTTCAATTTTTGCAAAGGAGTATTCTCTCTTGTGCATTGTGTTTCTCTCGGCTTGATTTCATGTTTCTGTGCACACTTATGACTCTCTATACTCAAAGATGGAATGCACACAGAACTCACGGTATTCTCACATGAAGTACTTGACGATGAGGTTTCTATAGTGCTAGTGCTCAAACAATCATGATTTTGTTCATTGGAATGAACTTCTGACTCTATATTAGCGGTTTTGAGTGGTCGTTCGTCTAGCAAGCTAAATACCTCACGATGCCCTATTCTGGCAGAGATGTATCCTAAAGCCAATTGAATGGTTACCTCGTATTCATAAATCCAATCTTGTCCTAACACAACATCTTCGAGCAAATCCTGATCATGACATACTAAGAGTCTGTGCTCCATAGTGTTGTTCCCCATATGTAAAGGTAAAGTTATCTCACCTATACATTGAGTGATTTTTCCTCCTATTCCTATTAGCTGTGCCATTGATGGGCGTAACTCCTCTTTAAGTTTCTGAGACAAAGAAAATCTGATGCAGCTTATGGCTGCACCTGTGTCTATGAGAGCATTCACTAAGTGGTACTCTTTTCGTCCTGCTCCCAAATTCAAATAAGGTTGTCTTCTTTGTTGCCCTGAGTTCTCAGTGGCTCTAAAATTAGCCATTGGGATGAGTTCTTCTCCTACTCGGTATCTCTCGTCTCTTTCTCTCATCCACTCTTTCCGTTTTCTGATGCGTTCTAGGGCTTCCTGTCTCGCCTCTTCTCGTATTCTCTCTTCTTCTATGCGTCTATTTTTACCTTTGAGTAATCGTGACATAATTTTGTCAGTTAATGGTTCTAGGTATTTCTTTACTCTACACCCACTGATGTAGTTTGGTAACACATCTCCATCTAGAGTTGCTAAGTTGATGGCTCCACCGGTAGATATACGATTAATGATTAATGGGCCATATCCTCTCTTTTGCAACTTCTTAGCATGTTGTTTCAAAGTGTATACCAGAACTAAATCCCCTTCCTTCAATTTTTTGTCCTTGATATGCGCATCAAAATAGGCTTTTTGTCGTCTTTTAGCAGCATAAATGCCTGCAACAGCTTGCAATCTAGTCTCGTGCAGCTTTTCAATTTGATCTAATTGCTGAGACAATTCATGACCGTTCCACTCGTATTGCTGGGCCACTTTCAATGTAGGGACTAAGAAGTCAATTGGAAAAATTGCATTCTGCCCATACACTAGGTTGAAAGGTGTAGTTCCAATGGCCGTTTTATATGCCACTCGGAAGGCCCAAACTGCGTGATGTAATTGTTTGTCCCAATCTGACCTTCCATTATTGACAATCTTTGTCAATACAGTACACAAGATCTTATTTGAACTTTCTGCTTGTCCATTTGCTTGTGGGTGATAAGGAGCAGATTTCTTATGAATTACTAAGAATTCATTCAACAAGGCTTCTATCACTTCATTAACAAAGTGCGTACCTCTATCACTCACAATCTCTATAGGTAGTCCAAATCTAGTGAAGACATTCTCGAAGAGAAACTTGGCTGTAGCTCTTGCGTCATTCTTCGTGGTTGCTTTAGCTTCAACCCATTTAGTCAGGTAATCTGTGGCTACAATTATGTATTCGGCATGTGACCCTTTTGCTGGCGGGCTAATAGGTCCTATAAAGTCTATTCCCCACTTCGTGAAAGCTCTAGCACTCATCATGGGTCTAAGCGGTATCTCATCTCTTCTAATAGGATATTTCGTTCGTTGACAAGTATCACACCGCTGCACATACGTTATGGCGTCTTGATGTAGAGTTGGCCACCACATTCCCGCAAAGAGGATCATTTTTGCTGTTTTGTCTACAGAGAAGTGTCCTCCTGCAGCTCCTGTATGGGCCATCTCTAAGACAGATAGATATTCATTTTCATGAATGCACATTCTTAGTTGGTTATCTTTCCCGCGTTTAAAAAGTTGTTTTCCTATGATGGCATAATCCTTACTCTGTTCTTCAAGAGCACGTTTCCTTGCTAAGGTAGCTCCGTCAGGATACTCTCGAGTTTTCAAGAACTTTACTAGAGGCATGCTCCATCTTGGTGCTATTGTAGAATAGCATAATGTAGAGTTCTCGTCTGGGATTTGTTCTTGACAGGTTGGACAAGTTGACACATAGTTATGCGCATCTCGTTGCATGGTTGGCCAATATATGCCAAATCTCTTGAGTGTTTGCCACGTTCCATTCGCATTCAAATGAGTGTTCCATTGGTTCATGTGTGCTTTCTGAAGCCACATCTCTTGTTCCCCTTCTTCCACGCATCTCATCAGCAGTCCGCTTGAATCCTGGTGATACAAACTTCCCGCAATGATGTGAAGATTTTTAGTCTTCCAGAGATCTTGCGTTTGGTTTGGCTTGATCCCATCTTTAGGTCCATGTGTAAGTATCGGGATCAATTTTTCTGCCCACTGAGGACATACTTCCAGGTTAAAAAGATAAGTATCTGGCAGATCATCAGGAACTCCTATGGGTGGTTCTCCATGGGTCATACAAGATAAGTGGTCTGCCCTTATGTGGGTGTTTCCTTTCTTGACTATTACTTCAAAATCAAATTCCATTAGCAATAAAAACCATCGTACTAGTCGTCCTGTATTACAAGGCTTGTTGACTAGGTACAATAGGACTTGATGATCAATGAAGAATTTGAATTTGTTTGCCAGTAAGTAATGTCTGAATTTCTTGACTGCGTATACCATCCCTAGGCCTTCTCTCTCCGTAGTAGTATAATTGCGTTCTGCTTGATTTAACTGTCTACTGGCATAGGCTATCGGGTGGTCTAATTTTCCTGTGTCCGCTGGTTGAGCTAAGATGCAACCAATGGCAAATTTGGAAGCATCCACATGAATGTGAAACGGTTTATTCCAGTTGGGGACTCGAAGGATGGGTGCTGAACTCAATCGATTCTTTAATTCATTAAAAGCTGTTTCACATTCTTCGGTCTAATTGAATTGAGTTAATAATGCATAAAGAGGTCTAGCAATTACGGCGTACATATGTATGAATCTTCGATAGTAACCACAATGTCCCATAAATGCTTGAACTTCTTTAGCAGTTTTAGGTCTTGGTAAATCCAAAATTACTTTAATTTTGTCTTCATCTGTTGAAATTCCATTCTTATAAACAATATGTCCTAAGATTTTCCCTTGTCGCACCATGAAGACACACTTTTCAGGATTGAGGCACACTCGATATTGTCGACATTTAGAAAAAATCTTTTCAAGTTCAGGGATGTGCTCTGATCGTATAGCTGAATATGTACAAAGGTCATCCACATATACCTCCATACTTTTTCTCAGAAATTCTTTGAACACATGACACATCAATCTTTGGAAAGTAGCTGGGGCATTCGTTAAACCAAAAGGCATGACTCTAAAGGCGTATACTCCCCATTCAGTTGCAAATGCAGTCTTATGTTGGTCCTCAGGAGCAATGGCTACCTGATTATACCCTGAAAAGCCATCCAGAAAACTATAGACTTCCTTCCCTGCTACCCTTTCCAAGAGATGATCAATGATTGGTAAGGGATAGCTATCCCTTATGGTTGCGGCGTTCACTTTTTTCAAATTGATGCACACTCTTAACTTTCCATTCTTCTTTGGTACAACCACCAAGGGTGACACCCATTCCGTGTGCTCAATTTCGTAGATGAATCCAGCATCCAGCAACTTATCTATTTCTTCTTTTATCTTGGCTGAATATACATCATTATAGGTATATGGTCTCTTTTTTGAAGGTTTGGCTTCGGATGTCATGGGGATTCTATGCGCACATATAGATGGATCTACTCCTTTTAAGTCCTTATAAGTCCAAGCAAAGACATCCCGGTATTCTCTTATGAGTCGAATTAACTCTTGTTCTTCTTCCGCTGAGACATCCTGTCCTATGAAGGTACATCGTTCCTCTCCTCCTTCCATAGTTACAACTATTTTCTTGGTTTGTTCCTTATTATCATATGCTATTCCAGGTTGTGCTTCTCTTTTAGGCATTTGAATAGCAATTTTCCTCTCTTCCACTTCGTATTTTTTAAAATGGGCTGGTACCTCAAATTGGTCTTGGAGTTTGTTTTCTTCATCTTCTAATTCCCTTTCAACTTCTAATTCCTCTTTTTGTGTGAGATCCTTATGTTTTTCATTGGCAGTGATATCTATGTTGGTGGTACTAATCCCTAGATCCATGGGTTCTGGTTCCATTTCAATGCTCTCGTAGTCCTCCTTCCAGTCTTTCTCAATCACTTCTCCTTCTTCTGCCTCCTGAAGGACTACCATATACAAACTAACATCATAACCCTCTTCATCGATACATTCGTTCATGGTCACTACTTCTTCGTTTACACAGACATCGAGGGTAGCTAAGATTTCCATCCAACCATGAGGTTCGAATTCCTCATCTGGAAATACTTGTGGCATGTAGGCTGGATCTTGCACAGATCTCACTATTCCTTGTTTTCGCTGCCATCCCTTTCTTCTCTCTTCTTCCTTCTTTGCAGCCTGACATATCCATAGATGAGTATCCTCGTTCATCCAGGATTGATCACTAGAACCTGCACTATGAACAGATTGATCGTCTTCCTCTTTGTGGATTTGATTCCATTGTAGAGGTGGCACATCTTGATATGTGTATGTGTGTAGATTTATTCTAGTGGTGGTTCCTGCGTGTTGTAGGTATACTGCATCTTTTCCCCAATCTTGTACGACCTTTAGCTGTCTCATGAATGGCCTTCCCAAGATCATTTCATAATTGCTTGGCCTTTCAAAGTGACATATTGCTAAAGTATGTTCGAATTCCACTCCGCACGTAGTGAAGACTACTCGTTCCAACAATCCTAAGGGTCTTTCCGTATGTCCATCTGCCATTTGAATTTTCATGCATGTTGGTCTTAATGCTGGTTGTCCCCATTTCTCCCAAATTTCTTTGGTAGCAATGCCGACACCAGCTCCTGAATCTAGTATGGCTTTGGTAGTGTAACCCCTATAGGTGATTGGCAGGCATGTATTTCCTTCATCTCCTTCGCTAAAGTCTCCTACTTTATCCACTGGAATTCTCACTGTTTTCACTTCGTCAGCTACTTCTTCCTTTTCCTCCTTGACTTCCCATTGATTGATCAATTTCTCTTTTAAGTGTGGTTTTACCTTTAACAGTTCCTCGAATGTTAGGGTACATGGGATTTTTACCTCTCTAAGGCGTTGTATGAGTTCAGATGTTTGAACTGAAGGGTTCGTTTCCCGTCTCTTTATTGATGGAATGCGATACAACTCTGAGTTGTGCTCGTACTCCCCGGTGTAGTTTGGTAGTTCCTTTACATCTTCCTCTTCTTTGTCACTTGCATCCATTGGAAAAATTTCTTCTGAATTGAGTTCAGGTATTGAACCCTCTATTTCGTTTTTTGCTTCTAATTCTTCAAAGGGCGGTTCCATCCCTTCTACCTTTTTCCACTTGTCTTCTTGAACTCGTGCCCATAGATCCTTAGTCCAGTCTCCTTCTATTTCAGGGACTATGGATCCTTCCTGTCTCTCAGTACCAATTTCATCATTCAGAGGTCTATTTACTTCAGGCTTTTCCTGAGTGGTTAGACACTCTTGGAATTTTTCTTCGGAAATTCGGTTGTTTGGTAAAGGTGATGCGGTTTTTTCTAATGTTTGTTGGGCAACTTCTATCAATTTTTTGCAGATTTCCAATCTTTCTTTCTCTAAGTCGCCTCTCGGATACTCTCTCTCATGTTGTTCTACGGTAGGTCCTGCTTTTATTCTCGCCTTGTATGCCTGAATCCACATGGCTAATTCTTCAAGCATTGGGTCAGCTAAGACTGATCCTACCTCCTCCCTTTTATTCTCATTTTTATTTTCTTCTTCCACTTGCGGCTCTTTCGTTGGTTCCTGTTTACTCTTTTCGTTTTCCTTCTTTTGTAATAACTTTTTTTCTTTTATCTTATCTCTCCGGTTCTTCCATCTCTGGGATCTTTTACTGGCGATACTTTTCTCTGGTTCTTCGGAGTCTTCCACTCTGTGAGGGATGGGTATATTTCCCTCTTTGTCACTTTGATTACTTTCGTTTGTTTTATCAGGGTTCTCTCTAGCCTTTGCTCTTGTTATGGCTTTTAAAGGTATAGTGTACTCTTTGTCGCTCCCTGATGATTCAATCACTTCTATCACATTAATCTGCACGTTAGATGTGACTTTGTTGGGGTTCTTAGGACAATCTCTGAAAAGATGTTCCTTCCCACAATCGCTACAGTAGTCTTCCCAAATTCGTTGTGGTGGTGGTGGGTTTGGTAATGTGCATTCTCTAATATAGTGGTCACCTCCACATCTGTAGCATGGTCCTCTGGGTACAGGCGGTCTATTCATTGGTCGAGGTGGCATGGTTGCTCTAGGAGCTGTGTACATCAAGGGTACATAATCCTGCTCGTGTCCGTAAAAACTATCAGGTATCTCCATGCCATAAGCATATGGGTCATATTGTTGCCCATATTCCATTATTGAGCTCTCATAACTAGGGTATGTTCCTTGACTAGATTCGTAAAATGAGTCATATGGTTCGCTACCAGTCAAAGGAGTGGCTGGCACTATGGCCCTTTCTAGGTTTTCCTCTGGTTGCGCTATCTTAACTGGGACAACGTTCTGAGGGTGGGGCGGTTGTTGTCCTAGCACTGGTTGAGGTTGCGTATATCCCTGATATGCGTATGGTCGTGGTACTGGTGCCTGCGGCTGATATGAGGGATATCTAGAGGCTTCTCCTCCCTGCTGGTTCTGCGGGTATCCAAATGGTCTCACATAAGGCTGGGTGGGTCTCGTTTGCCTATTGTAAGGGCAGTTCTCGGTGCTATGGTTTGTGTATCTCTGCTCTATACTGCAATATTGTAGCGGTCCGGGGACAGAGGGTCTATGAGGTGCATAGGCAGGTGGTGGGACTACTCCTCTAGTACACAAATGAAAAGGATGATCTCCTCCGCACTGCATACATCTTCTAAGCATAGGCATTCTCATAGGATTAGTGGGATAATTCCTCTGTCCTTGAACGTTCAGTTTTTTTGCTACTAAATCTGCTATTTCTTCCACATTGTTTTTGGAGTTTGCTGTGCTACTTGTTGACTCTTCGCTTTTCAAACTACCTTGGGATATCTTCAAGTCTTCTGCAAGGTTATCTTCTAGGTCTATACATTCCTTCATACACTCTTGCAAGGTTTGAACTCTCTTTACGTACACTAATGACCTCAAGGTTCCGTTCAACAGTCCTTCTAAGAACAATGATACCATCTTGTTTTGCGTCGGTCTCTCTTCTATGGCGCATCTATCCACATACTGCTTGAATCTCCTTGCTGCCAATCTTACTGACTCGGTAGGGACTTGTTTGAAGCTGTGGATTAATGATGAAGAATTGTTTTTAATTCCAGATTTGGTAAATTCTTCAATCATTTCTTGATATACCTGCTCCATGTTCTGAAAGGTATTTGGATCCAATGGCTGAAACCAGGCCAAAGCTGTGTCTGACAAGGTAAGACCAAAGGACTCATATTGAATCATGAAGTCATCTACCTGCTCGGCTCTAACTACTTGTTTAAATTCTGCTATGTGATTATAGGGTTCACTAGAGCCATCATAACGATTTCTCATGCACTTGGCAACTTGGATCGGCCTTAATCTCCTTCCTGCTTCAGGTTGTCTAGGCATCACTGGGTAATTTGGTCTTCCTATTGGTATGCCTGGTCCTCTCACTACCTGTGGTCTGACTGGAGCATGAACTCCATGTCTTGGGTCAATGGCTGGTTGTGGTCGGTAGTTAGGATTAATGGCAGGCATTGCAAATTGCACATGTGGTCTGACAGGGATCTGGGTTTGTTGGGTTTGTCGTGTTTGTCCCGACTGTTGATATGAATCGTTCTGAGATGTTCCAAGTGGATTTCGTGAAGTAGTGGCTCGGTCCCTAGGGGGGAACACTGGGATGTTCTGATATTTCAGCTCAGCTCTCTCTAATTCTGTTATTGGCCAATATCTTCTGTGATTTTTATCCAAATATGTGATGATGGTGGGGAACTCAGGATCTTGTAACTCATAGATGGTAACTGGATTAGGAGCAGCTTCCCATATAGAGGAATGGGCTCTGAGCAGGTGCTCCATCCCGTTGATCAAATATACATCTATTAGAGTATCATCCTGGGGAATTAGGTCTCCTTTCCAAAGTTTAGTAATTGTAGATCTCCCTCTAGGAGTAGTTACTTGCTCTTCGTTTCCACCTCCAATTAAGCTCGAAGCATTACTTTCCTCACCACGCTCATTAATGATTTCCGGGTGTTCTGTGACCACGTATTGAATGTCTTGTTTGTCCATGTACAGTCCTCCTATGTACTTAACTGCTGGTCTAGGCACTATGTAGGCTTCTGAAGCCTTCCTCAGTCTGGCCACTGATCTGTTTAGACCATCCAAATAGATAGGGATCTCATTGTGGTTGGTGTTCACATACTCTAAGGAAGTTCTATATTCTCCCTCAATGATGGACATCTGACCAATCATAGGTACAGTGTTTTGCATATCCTCTGAAGCCATGGGAATTTCTCCTTCTGACTCACTGGAGGTCTCAGAATAGTGTGAACGGCTACTTGGTTCGGCTACACTCCCTACGGAAGAAATTACACTTCTTCAGCTTCCTAGGGTTCTTCCGGATCTCAGGTTCATCCACCTCACAACTCTGGTCAGTCCTTGCTAACCTCTGGTCTCTTGAACATTCAACTATAGCTTAGAATTCTAAGGAATTTAGGCTGGAAAATGACTGAAGGAAAATTTCAAGTCACGATACTTGACTCCTAAAATCCAGGATACACGACCTCTGTCAAAACGATCGCTGACTGACACGATACTTGGACGAAACGATCGCTGGAAAACGATCTCTGCCTAAACGATCTCTGGCTTGGACGATACACGACCTCTCAGTGAAACGATCTACGACCTTCGACCAAAACGATCGCTCGCAAACGATACTTGGGTCCACACGATACTTGATCAAAACGATCGCTGGAAAACGATCTTTGACCAAACGATCTGTAGGTAAAACGATCTCTCGCAAAGCGATCTCTCGAAGAAAACGATACACGACCAACGATATCTGATAGAAACGATCGGCGATACTTGACCCGAAACGATACGCGATCTCTCACTAAACGATATTCGATACTCGAAATGAAACGATCAACGATCTTCACAAGAAACGATCGGCGATACCTAACTGAAACGATACCGATCTGTAACAAGTATCGCGATCTCTGCCAAACGATCTTTGCAGTGAAACGATCGACGACACTTGTAACAAAACGATACGCGACCTTTGACAAGTATCGCGATCTCTGGATAACGATACTTGGCAAGCGATACACGATCGACGACCTTTGATCAAAACGATCTCTAACGAAACGATACCGATCTCTATCTGAAACGATCTACGATCTCTCACGAAACGATCGACGACCGCTGGGAAATATCGCGATACTCAACCGCAGGAGCAAAACGATACTCGACCGTGGGAGCAAAACGATACTTGACCCTTAGACAATTTTTGACAAAGATTTTTTAAGTTTTGGTTTGATGCAATTGTTTTATGCACTCTCCTCCCCCTTCTCCACTCTCTGGATCACTCAAAACTCAACTTTTAACCTTTGTAAAACCCAAACGATCTCTGACGCAGGTCGTTTCAGACTGAAATTGATTTTTTTGAATGATGTAAAAGGATTAGCACTTGATAGGCTCACCTCTGATGCACTTTCAACTCCTTTCTCACTTCCCCTTGCTTTGTAAAGCTCCAGCTCGCCTCGTGCTCACAAACGATCGCCAGTACAGTCCTCACGATACTCGACAGCTCACCCCACGATACTTGTTCAAAAACAAGTGATTTGCAAAATGACAATTTTTGGTTTTTATACTTGGTTTTTTCCTATCTACTGAAAATGAAACAACAAACAAGAAGGGAAAGCCCCTCTAATCTACTCCCTTACTCTTCCTAATCTCCTCCTACCACTCACTTCCCTAAACTAACAACTCACTACACACACTCCAAGAATGAGAAGTAGCAAGTGCGGTTAAAAGTGACTTACCAAAGAAGAGAAAATTTCCACTCCTCCTCGTGCTTCACTTCAAAAAGCTACTTACCATCACACGAATGCCTCGGTTTGATTCGTCACTCCCCGGCAACGGCGCCAAAAAGTGTGTTGACCTAAGTATCAACTTAGGGACTTGCGGAGAAAGAGACTATACCTCAATCCCCTCACAAGTGCATATAGTGGGGATACACGCTTTTAAATATCAATCCAAAGAGTATACAAACCTAGCCGAGTGTATGAAGACATGCAATCATGTGATGGTCAATGCAAATGAATTACTCAAAGAATGTAATGAGGCAAAGACTTATCCAAACGAGCTCCAACTGTTGGTCAAGGCGAAACGATACTTGGTGCAGCACCCGTCAGTATTTTGGACTTTTCTCCCAGCTCCGAGCTCCAAATATAGCGAATAGCATATGCGTTTTGAAGCTCTCGAGAAGACGCATCCAATGGCAGTGGTTTCACTCAATTCTGACGCTCCTACTTCAAGTTATGAGAGAAATACTGAGTCGCGGGAATACTTTCCTACACTTCAACACTTCCTACACTTCGCACACACCTTTCCTACAGCAAAGAAACACTCTCAAGGATAGACAATACTCACAAGCACTCTTTCCAAGCAATACACATGCATACAAGCTCACGAAGAAGAAGATAAGGAGGGAAGAAGACACAAATTCGAATTTTTGTGCTCACTCTTCTCACAATGGCAAAAAGTTCTTTACAAAGAGTCACATTTGACTCATATACTAGTGCCCTAAAAATGGTCCTTTCACACAAGAGACCGGCACTTTATTCACTAAAAGACTAAATTTCTACTATTTTACATGGATAAGCTTCTAATCTTCTGTGGGGATGCATCTAGAGGACTCCTCTAGTGCCTTTACAACGGAAAATATATTACAAGAATGATTATGATACAAAAATAGGGTGTCCAAATCGGAAAAATTTTGGGGCCCGTCTTTTTCTCTGCTTTGTGCGCTCTTTAGCTCTGCAACATAAGGGTTGCCCACAATTTCTCTTATGTAATGGCACCCTTTGGTACTCATAAAAATACCTCTTTTTTTGTATTTAGGAGATGTGCTCATGTGAACACTCTCCTAAGCCCTTTTTAATATTTTCCTTATGCTATAGTGTGGAAGCATCTTAAATAAATACACCTTTTTGCACATATGTAGAAATCCCACGTTGAGAAATTCCCACGCCCCCATTTCCTTGAGATTTGGGAATATTTTCCAAGATATCAAAAGATATGTTAGTTAGAAAGCATGTGCTCCTTTTTGACTAGTCAAAAAGAGCACATGGGGGAATGTGCCTAGCCTATATATAGAGGCTCATTTCTTGTAATGAGGGAGCTTTTGGTCGTGCTCTCATGTAAAATCCATTCAATGGAAGAACTCTCCTTTCTCTTAAGGCTTTGTGCATATATGTATTTAGTCTTGGAGAGTGTGAGAGTGAGGTGTGTGTGCATGCTAGCATTTTCCTTTGTGTGTAAGTAGAGTGTTGCAATTGTCTTGTATTTTACATATGTGACTAGGATCCTTGACTCCCATTGCTCCATATTTTCAAGCATGTGGCATAGCTGTGGGCTGATGGCCAATGGCTTGAACATGATGGAGGATGGGGTGGATGAAAGGAGCGTCTTTCTTGGGCCTTCCTTCTTGCTTCCATGCAAGGTGGTGTGGGTCTTGGCTCCCAAGGGCATACTACAACAATAGTGTATGTATGTGTATGTGTGTGAATGCATCATTATGTGTGTCTATGAGTGTGAATGTTTGGATGTGTGTGTGTATATGTGTGTCTATGTGTGTATGCATGTGTATGTGTGTGAATGCATCATTATGTGTGTATGTGTCTATGTGTGTATGTGTGTGTGTATGTGTGTGTGTATGTGTGTGCACGTCTATGTGTATGTGTGTGTGTCTATGAGTGTGTATGTTTGGATGTGTGTGTGTATGAATGTGTGTCTATGAGTGTGTATGTTTGGATGTGTGTGTGTATATGTGTGTCTATGTGTGTATGTATGTGTATGTGTGTGAATGCATCATTATGTGTGTCTATGAGTGTGTATGTTTGGATGTGTGTGTGTATATGTGTGTCTATGTGTGTATGCATGTGTATGTGTGTGAATGCATCATTATGTGTGTATGTGTGTGTATATGTGTGTGTATATGTGTGTGTATATGTGTGTGTATGTGTGTGCACGTCTATGTGTATGTGTGTGTGTCTATGAGTGTGTATGTGTTTATGTGTGTGTATGTGTCTATGTGTGTGTATGTGTCTATGTGTGTATGTGTCTATGTGTGTATGTATGCATATGTGTGTATGTGTGTGTATGCATTATGTATGCATATGTGTGTGTATGCATTATGTATGTGTATGTATGCATGTGCATTATGTATGTGTATGTATGCATGCATATGTGTGTGTATGCATGTAAGTATGTATGTATGTACGCATATGCATATGCATTATGTATGCATATGTGTGTGTATGCATGTAAGTATGTATGGATGTACGCATATGCATATGCATTATGTATGCATGTATGTGTATGTGTGTGCATGTCTCTCTATGTGTGTGTATGCATATATGTGTGTGTATGTGTGTATGTGTGTGTGTGTGTATGTGTGTGTGTGTATGTGTGTGTGTATGTGTGTGTGTATGTGTCTGTGTATGTGTGTATGTGTGTGTATATGTATGTGTACATGTGTGTGCATGTGTATGCATTATGTGTGCATGTGTGTATGCAACCTTATTTGTGTATGTGTGTATATTTGTGTGTATTTGTGTGTATGTGTGTGTGTGTGTGTCTATGTGTATGTGTGTGTGTGTCTATGTGTGTATATGCGTGTGTGTACATATGTATGTGTGTGTAAGTGTGTGTGTGTGTGTGTGCGCATACCTGCTTGTTGTTGGTAGATGCGGCCCTCTCTCTCTCGCGCGCGCTAGTTTTATTTTTACATTCCAGAGCGTCGCATATGCGACACTCTGTAGTTTGCCAACGTTGCTCACTTCGTCGCTAAGCAGCGACGAGATTAGCGATGCTCTAAATTATGCAACGCTAGCATCGCTTATGCGACGAGGATCGGAAAAAAAAACTAAATCGGAATTTGTACCGTCGCTTATGCGACGACCGCATCGCATAAGCGACGGTTCTCATTTTTTTTCCAATTCGGGGCGTCGCTATGCCCCACTTTTTCTTGTAGTGCATTGTGATGGTATGAGGCATTTGGCAAGGATGATTGAAACATATAAATTTTACCTGTAGAGTGTTGTAGTCTCATATTGAAGCAATATCCTACAAAGAAAACTCACAAATGCATGCAAACACACTCTCTCACTTGCTCTCTCTCTCTCTCTTGCTCTCTCACAAATGAGGGAAATGAGAAGAGAAGGGTGGATATGGTGAATTTTGGTGAATTTTTGCGATGTATGGAGAAGATATGGGGATGAAGAATGAGTGTATCGAAGGTGAAAGAAGATGAAAACAACAACAAAACAACAACCAAACACTAATTTATAACCTTTCAATGCTAATCTCCAAACACTCTTACCATCACACGTTCATCCTAGAGCTCATCCCCAAGAACGGTGCCAAATTTGGTGTTGTTCTATAGAATGGCAAGTACCACATCAAGAAGATCTACCTCCTTAATTTTCAATCCAGGAAAGAGATAGGGTGATATGAAGATCTTGAACAAGTGATGTGCACGAAGGTGAAGGTGAGAAGCCCACTAGTGCATACACACATACACACAAACAAAAATTAGAGGCATGAGGAGGTACAATGGAAGGCATAAATCACACTTGCATTACTCAATTAGCTCTTACACTCACACTCTTACAATGTAACTTATTCTAATCCTTCTAACCTTTTGAAATGAGCTCTCTAGCTCTCTTTATAGTTTTTTGACTAGTTTTGACTGGTTTCGAACCTAGTGTTTGGCTTAATTAGAAAATAGGTTCAACGACTTATTTGGATGTCCAAACAAAGTCCAAAAATTATGAAGCTTGGTATGAGCAATCTATCTACGATTCTCAAGTTTGATCACTCCTCGACTTGCACAAAATGGAGTGGCTCGTAACAAAATTGGATTTTATAAATTACATATGTTACATGAGTGATTAAAATCATTGTTGAGAGTTTGATCGCTTGTACTGAAACAATATTTTTTGGAAAAAGAATGGACCTGGTCTCCCGATCTTCATGCATCTCCTTTTATGAACTATGATCATATGTTAAGAGTCAACTTTGTATATGATCTTGCATGTCTCTATGAGAGAAGTATAAACACTGTTATTCAAGAACGGGAGGGAGATTGTTCTTTTTGAAATATGGCGAGAGGTAGAGCTGACTATGGGACTTCAGAGATCTAGTTGCTCACTGAGAGAGAGAGTAATGGTGATACATAGAGTTGCGGGAATGTGTGTGAGAGAGACGTTAGGATATCTCCACTTATGAAGGGTGTCAACATAGTTTTTTTGTTGTTGTTTTGCTTAATCCTTTGATGTAGCTAATTCAGGCAACGATGATGCACAACAGATTAGTGATGGCAAGGTGTTGACGTTGTGGCATCACAACTCATATTTATCAAACCAAGGAGCATCTCACAAAACCCAAATGTCACATAGGAGCATTCAGTAGATGCAACGGTGCTTTGTTAGCATGAGATTAACAACAAAACTACACATGAAATAAGAAGAAAACATTGTTAACAACACACACAAGCTTAATCACACACACAATCATGTCATTAATCAACAAAATAATGTATCACGAGTGTGAGACAAGAAAGGAACAAGAACACAAGCACATCATGATGACAACAAGAGCTCTCCAAGCATTCCACAAACTACCATGATCTCATTATCTCTAAGAATGCTCTTCCAAATGAGAGGTAGTGACCTCTTCATATACAAAATGGGCAAAATCTATGCTATGTGGGATTTGTCAACTAAAAGGAGAATGAATCTCACTTATTCATTAGTGTGGCACTCACACACACCTATACATGAGTGCTTATTAAATTGAAAAAGTAGAGAAAGATACAAATGGTGATGAATAAGAGTAGATCCAAGAAATATATGTTGTGTCATGAACACTCCTCCCCTCCTTGATTTTCTTGTCCTCAACAAAGCCTTTGCAAGTGTGGAGCTTCTTTGAGAAGTGTGCTTTGAAGTCCCTTTTGAGTCCTTGGTCTTTTGTTTGGAGTGCTTCATTCTTGCTCTTTTCTTCAAATTTGCTTTTGTCCTTGTGATGAAGTTGGCTACTATTCCTTGGTTCTTTTTGCCTCTTTTATGAAGATGTGTAGATGCTAGGATGCTTTTTTTAAATTAATTAATTAATTATTATTATTATTATATATTAATAATTAAGTAATAGAGGTACATAATGAAGATGTCATGATGTAATGTGATGATGTATATAATAGATGAATGTAATTTGTGCATGAGTGGGGACTAAGGGAGCATGGATGAAAAATAAAGAAGTGCCTATGCAAGATTTTATGATGAGACCCTATCTTATGCATACTCTAAAAAACGAGTACAAAAAATAATGGTGCAAAATTGGAATGGATCTTGAGAAAAGTGCTCAAGGGTGAGGTGATGATGAGGCCTTCTCCAATTTTCCAACTCCAAAAATCTTTGCTTTTTCATTGACCATTGGAATGGATGATACCTTTCTCCACCAACCTGAAAAAAGAAAAATGAAAAGAAAGTTTTTGCAATGTATGTACATGTGACCTCTTTATGCTTGGGTTAAACTTAGTGTGCCTAATGCTTGGCCTTTGGATGAGGCCCTATTTGCATGCATACTTGGTGTGCATCTCAAACATATGTTCTGCATTGGGCAAGGTTGGGTTTGACACCCATGGATGCCACACGAAGAGGTTTTAGGCTGCCAATATGTCTCTCCTTTGTTAGTCCTTTCCTTGAAGTTCCTTTTAAGATCTTTTTTGAGTTTTGGCTTGATCGCTTTGGATCCTTTGGTTGGAAGTGGTCTTTCTTGAAGATAAGGTGTGATGGGTCTAGATCATATATTATGAATTTTACTATGTGTGTACCTAAGTCGTAGATACTTAGGGACTTGTGTCGATTGAGACTGTACCTCAATCACCCCACAAGTGCGTATAATGGTGGATTAATACACGCTTAATTATCAATCCGTGAGATTAGACACATCACGTGTATGAAGACATGTGCACACGAGATGGTAAATGAAGTGTCTATGCTATAATGCATGTGACTTGCCTCAGCTACCTCTTCGACTCACAAATCCTCTGGAAATTCACGTCGTGATACTTGTTACAACACTAAGCACAAATTCAAACTTTTCTCTTAACTCAAGGCTCCGAATATGGTTAGTAGCAGGTTCTTTTTGAAGCTCTCCAAGAGACACATCCATTGCTGATGTTTCAATCAAATTTGACAAACGTGATTCAAGTTATGAGAAAAATAATGAATGGCGGGAAACACCAACACCCGCTGCACAACTTCTTAAGCCTCACACATGCACTACAATAGATTAAACATGAAGCGGAGGGGTAGAAAACAATTCTACACACACATTTCAAGCATGAATCACACACACAAGCTCTTGGAGAAGAAGATAATCAGCCAAAAAGAGGCAAATTTGAAAATCAGCTTCAATTCTCTCAATGGTAAAAAGTTCTTTACAAGAGTCACCAAGTGACTTATATACATGTGCCTTAGAATTGGTCCTTTCACACAAGAGATCGACACTTTTATTGAAAAACACTAAATTCCTACTTTGTTACAAGTATTATTTTATGATATTTGGGATTCATGCATCTACAGGACTCCTCTAATGCATTTACATGGCTTCATGAGGTGTTTTATAGAAACTTGAAGAAGAAAATTTGTGTCCATAACTTGAAAACTTTCTAGGGGTTCCTTTTTTGTGCTCCTTTTCTCTGCAACATTGTCCTCGTCCTTGTCTTTGTTGTCCCTTGACACATTTTCTTTGCTTACACGCTGAGGGTGGTTGTCTTATTGTTGATGCATATAAAGCTCTTTTCCACTGCACACACCTAGTGGCTAAGAATGTGACTATCTTAGTCACCCTCTTCAACTTTTTAGCCTCTACCTCTTTCTAACTTTTGGTCTTTGAGTAACTTCTTTGTTCACACACTTTTGGCCCTGCTTTATTGCTTAAGCCTGTTTATTTCTTCTCACTGCATGCACCCAATAGTCGAGGAAGCCTTCTGGACTTTCTGATAATTTCTTAGTTTATCCGATCCTAAGTCTGATGCTTCCCTCATCCCCTTGGTATTCCTTACATTCACACATCAGGGTTGCTGTATTGATTTGGGATGCCACGCACGCCCCAATCGTAAGTATTGCATCTCTTTTAGTGAGGGTGGTGCTTGAAAGGTCCTATTGTAATTCTTTGTTTCCACTCTTTGTGACCTCCTTCTTTGGCATTGCAACTTGATGTAGGCCCGTGTAGGGCTTGGGCAGAGGGTGAGTTACCTTTCTTGAACAACTTTTCTTTTTTATTTTTCCTTCTTCTTCGTTTCTTGCTTGATTCTCCCTCCACATGTCCCTCCTCCTGAACTTTTTCATCCCCGACAGGCTTTGATTGGTGATGTGAGTATGTCTGAAGGGTTGTCTGCTCTCTTTGATTCAACAGATTGGCTTCACATATCATAAGTTCTTTCCATTGTGCTAACTTCACACCATCATTGGGGGCCTCTCGATGATCTGTAAAGAAGCTTAACTCATAGGCCACCAATCGAGCATTGAGGTTGGAAGTCATTTTCACAAAAATCTCTGAGTCCAATTCAAAAAACCCTATAAAAATTGCCTCTTCAAAAGTTTGCATATACTGACTCGATAAGAACATCAAGCATGAGTATATGACCATGATTTTAAGGCCCTTGTTCTAGTTGGGTACCTTCAAAATAGGTATTGAACTTAATCGTCATTTCAACTCATGAAATGCCTATTCATATTCCTCGATCTAAGTGAATTGAATCAGCAACCCATATAAAGGTTTTGCGATTATAGCATACATATGGATAAATTGATGACAGTATCCACAATGACTCATAAAGGCTTGTACTTCCTTCGCATTTTTAGGTCTATGTAAATCTAAGATCACCTTAATCTTATCTTCATCTATGGAAATTCCATTCCTTGATACAATATGTCCCAAGCTCTTTCCTTGCCTTACCATAAAGGCACATTTCTTTGGATTCAAGCATACTCGGTACTATCGGCATTTTTTGAATATCCTTCATAGTTCAAGAATGTGTTCAATTATTTGACTGGAGTAGGTGCACAAATCCTCTACATATATGTCCATGCTTTTTCTTAAAAATTCCTTGAAACATGACACGTCAGTCTTTGGAAAGTTGCAGGGGCATTAGTGAGCCTGAATGGCATCACCGAAAAAGCATATACTCCCCATTCAGTTGCGAAAGCTATCTTATGTTGGTCCTCCATAGCAATGGCTACCTAGTTATAACTAGAGAATCCATCCGGGAAGTTGTAGACTTCCTTGCCTGCAACTCTTTCTAAGAGGTGGTCCGTGATAGGTAAAGGATAGCTATCACGTATAGTAGCTACATTCACTTTTTTCGAATTGATGCATACTCTAAGTTTACCATTCTTCTTGCGTACTACAACCAAGTGCTCTATCTCATAAATGAATCCTGCCACTTATAGCTTGTCAATCTCTTCTTTAATCTTAGGTGAATAAACATCATTGTACATGTATGGTCGTTGCTTTGAGGGTTTTGCCTTAGAAGTCATTGGGATTCTATGGGAACAAATGGATGGATCTACTCCCTTGAGGTCTTTGTGGGTCCATACAAATACATCCCTGTATTCCATGATTAGTTCTATCAATTCTTGTTCTTCTTCAAGGGATATGTCTTTTCCAATGTATGTACGTCTCTCCTCTTCCTCTTCCATGGTTATTAGAACTTTATTGTTTTGTTCCTTATTATCATAAGCCTCTCCTTCTTTGGATTCTCTCTTGGGGATTTGAATAGCCATCTTTCATTCTTCTATTTTGTATCTTTTGAAATGTCCCCAAACTTCAAAGAGATCTAGTGGTCGCTATACTCTATCTAACATTACCTTGTTGTCATGTCTTGTTTGGACCACTTCTACTGTGAACACTTTTGGTGTCTCCTTTTCATTTTCGCCCTAATGTCTTCTAAATATCCTTCCTTTGAATCGAATTCTAGTTCCATCTCTATGCTTTCATAATCCTCCTTCCATTCCTTTATTAGTAATTCTCTCGCTTCCATTTTTTTGAAGGATTACCATGTAAAGATTTACATAATACCCTTCTTCATCCACACACTTGTTCATGGTCAATACTTCTTCATTCACACACACATATAGAGTGACTAATATTTCCATCCACCCATGTGGTTTGAATGCTTTATCTGAGAAGATTTGAGGCATGTACACTAGATCATCTATGGCTCAGTAATTTTGATGCCCTATTGGCCATAAATAGGTCTTGTTTTCTTCTCTTTTTGCCTCTTTGCACATTCATAGCTGAACATCTTCATTCATCCATGGTTGGTCACTAGATACTACACTATGAATGGACAAGTCATGTTCTTCTTGGTGGACTAGGTTCCATTATAATGGGGGGCACATCCTTATATGAAAAGGTGTGCAAATTTATCTTTGTAGTTGTCCCTTGGTATTGTAAGTATAATACATCTCTTCCCCAATCTTGTATTACTTTGAGTTGTCTCATGAATGGTCGTCCCAAAATCATTTCATAATTATTGGATTTTCCAAACTGGCATATGGCAAGAGTGTGTTTGAACTCTACTCCGCAGGTGATCAACTTAATTTTTAGTATTCCTAGTGGCCCCTCCACGTGATCGTTTGCTAGTTGAAGTTTCATGCATGTGGGTCATAGGGCTGGCTTTCCCCATTCCTCCCAAATTAGTGGATATGCCTACACCATCTCTGGTATCTAAGATGGCTTTAGTCATGTATTCATTAAAAGTGATGGGTAGGCACGTATTCCCTTCATCTCCCTCACTAAATTCTCCAACTTTATCGATTGGGATTTGAATGGTTGACTTCCAACCAAATAGCATAAATTAATTTGATGAAGTAGGTGTGGCATTGCCATTACTCAACTCCAACATAAACTCATTGTGTTAGTTTCTCCTAGGTCTTCTGAATCCTCCACCATCTGAATCTTAGGTCCTAAACTTTTATCCATCTCATGCTCAAAATCTATTTCTTTTACTGCTTGTCCCTTGGCTTGGGCTCAACTAATGGCTTTTAGTGACACAATGTATTCTTTGTCACTTCTAGATGATTCAATGACTTCTATTATGTTGATCTGGGTAGTGGTGCAAACCTTATTGGGGTTTTTTGGGTAATCTCTAAATAGATGTTCCTTGCCACAATCATTGCAATATCCTTCCCATGTCCTAGGGGATGGTGGGTTATATGGCAAAGTGCATTCCCTTATGAAGTGATCTCCACCGCATCTATAGCATGGTCCTCTTGGTGCAAGTGGTCTACTAGGTGGTCTCGTTGGGGTTTGTGTCTTAGGTGTGGTGTACATAAGGTTCACGTATTCTTGTCCGTAAGAATTTTCATATCCTTCATACCCATAGTATTGTTGTTCGTAGGTTTGCGCATACTCTATCAGGCTAGCATCATACAGATAATACTCTCCCCAGCCCTGATCATATCCTTGATTTTTTATTTCCACATTAGCCAAAGGTGTAGCTAGTACTATAGCTCTCTCTAAATTTTCCTCAAGTTGAGTGTATTTGACTTGCACTACATTCTGTAGATGGGGTGGTTGTTGTCCTAGCATAGGTTGTGGTTGTCCATATCCTCCCTGTTCATATGGTCTAGGTGCTCCTTGTGGTCCTAGGTAAGGGTTGTACATAGGAACCTCTCTACCTTGTTCCCTAAGAGGATATCCATAAGGTCTATACTGGGGTTGAGTCACTTGTCTTGGCTGCCTATTAAGTGGTCAATTTTCGGTGTTGTGGTTGGTATATTTTTGCTTAATGTGACAGTACATGTTGGTTCCTTGATTTGGCTGTCTGTTGTATGAGTAAGGTTGTGGCAATCCTAAGCCTCTTCTTGTGCAGGCATGGGATGGATGGTATCCACCGTACAGGGTGCATTTTCTCAACATAGGCATTCTCAAAGGGGATTTTGGTGGTTCCTCTGTCCGTGCACTCCCAATTTTTTAGCTACCAATTCTGCTAATTGCCACTTTTTACAGGTGGACAATCTAGTGTAGGCCCTAATGAGGCAACTTCTCAGCCTTTGTAGGTTTCATGTGATGATGCAGATCATTCCATTTCTAATGTAGATTTACATGATGCACTTATTGATGAGAGAGCTGATATTGAGCAGGCAAGAACTATGGAAAAATGGCTAGTGCAAACCTTGCATGACAACAAATTAGATGCACCTCTGTCATATCGTACTTGATTAGGATCTTATAGTGTCTCTTTTGCATCAAATTGCTATGCTATGGCTGCATCTAGTCTCTATGATGAGACTTAGCCTGTTTCATTTGATGAAGCACAAAATTCAGAAAATTGGATGGCTGCTATGCAATCTCAATATGATGCTATAATGAAGAATGGTACTTGGTCTTTATGTGACTTGCTTCCTGGCAAGAAGGCCATTGGCATTAAGTGGGTATACAAGCTGAAGCCTAAACCTGATGGTACAATTGGCAGGTATAAGGCTAGGTTTGTTGCGCTATGCGCAAGAAAGAGGCATTGATTTTGATGAAACCTTTGCTCCTACTTGGTGAATGACTATTGTTCATAGAATTTGTGCACTTGTAGCTCATCATGGTTGGAATGTACATCAGTTGGAAATTGAAACAACATTTCTGAATGGTGACTTGCATGAAGATATGTATGTTTTTTAGCTTCGTGGCTTTGTGTAGAAAGGGAATGAAAACCAAGTGTGCAGATTAAAGAAGACATTATATGGTTTAAAGCAAGCAACACATGCTTGGTATGAAAAGATACATGCCTATCTAATTGCACATGGTTTTGAGAATAGTCCCACTAAAATCACCTTATATGTCAAGCATGCTAATGATGTACTTCTGATCATTGTGGTGTATGTTGATGACAAGCTGCTCACTGGTCCTTATGAGAAGCATATTGCTGATTTCAAGGCTGATTTACATGCCTCATTTGAGATGTCTAATATTTTGGGGCATTTGCATCATTATTTGGGCATTCAATTTATGCACATTGATGGTGGAATGGCTTTGTGTCAAACAAAATATATTGACACATTATTGCAGCGTTTTGGCCTTGAAGACTGTAAACCTATTGCCACTCCTATGGAGACAGGTTTATGACTGAGTCTTTATGATGCTGGAAATGCATTTGATGTTGTTCTCTATCAGTAGGTTGTTGGATGATTGATTTACTTATGCATTACTCGACCAAATATTCAGTTTGATCTCTCACACATGAGCAAGTTTATGCATTGCCTAGGAGTCAAGCATTGGCAAGCAGTTAAGCGCATCTTTCGCTACTTGAGTGGTACTCGGTTACTTGGGTTGTTTTATCCCAAGGGGGGATCACTACCGCCAGATTTGCATGCTTTTTCTGAATCTGATTGGGTTGGTTGCTATGACACTCGTGTGTCCACTAGTAGCTTTTGCTTCATGCTTGGTAGCTCATGTATATCTTGGTTGAGCAAGATGCAGCCTACTGTGGACACTTCTAGTTGTGAGGCTGAGTATAGGGTAGCTTTCACAGTGATTGTTGAGTGTGTGTGGCTCAGACGCCTTATGGATGATTTGGGTGTTGGTTAGTCTTCTGCCACCACCATCTTCACTGATAGTCAAAGCACATTGGCAGTTGCAAGGAACCCTGTGTTCCATGCTCGCACTAAGCACATTGAGGTGCATTATCATTATGTCAAGGAGAGGTTCTCTGCTTGGAAGATCAGCTTGGCATATGTGCCCACACTAGAGAACATTGTAGACCTTTTCATGAAGGATCTATCTAGGGAGAAGTTTGAAGCTTTCCACAAAACTTTGGGCTTAATTCCTTTTGTGGAGTGATTTCCACATAGCTTGGAACTTCCTTATACATGATTGCCAGCTCCTTGTTCACGGCATCACTCTCAGGGGGGATTTGTTGATATATTTAGCTAGTGATGTGTGTGAACACACTAGGATTGCCGGGGCACTTTTTTCCCTCTTTAAGAGGTTTTGTCCCCCGGCTTGTATATACACCTATTGCCCTAAAGGGCTACTGATCTTTGTACATTCTAGTGGTAATACATTTAGTATTGTGTGTTGAGCTCCAAGCTTTTTCTTCTTCCTTGTGTTGTTTGCATGCTTCCACAGACATCTAACTCCAATAGTAACTAGAACTCAAGCCCTACAACAAAACTAAGGCATAGGACAAGGACAAAATGCACCCAACAATGAGACTGAGAGTGTAAATAAGAAAAGAACAAGAGATTGGAAGGATAATTGCAGATGAATGGAAAGGCAATGGTCAAAGAATATGAGTGAACTCAAAGAGACCTTAAGGGAAACAAAAACAAAATTAATAGATCGTATGCATCACCTCCATCACATCAAAACCATCCCCCAGACCCACCACCACCTAGAGTAGGATTAGTCCTAGCTTATCCTATGCCATAAGATTTAGATATGATGTTTAACACTAGTGTTGTACTTGGACACTTTAGTGTCCTAAAAAAGAGAAATTATTTGAGGAATTTTTTAGATTACTAGAAGGAACCATTTATAAATGTAATTATGCAACATGTGAGCATAAGGGTTGAATATTTTTAGAAAAATATAGTTTTGATTAAAGTATAGAAAAATTAAGATTTATTCATTAATTTTATGATTCCAATATGTAATCAAGTATCTTATGTTATATACATCAACATTTTTCTATCCATAATTAGAGATTTTTAATGTTTTTTACTAGGTTTATGGCATAAAATTAATATCATATGTGTCATGACAATGTTATCATCTATGAACTATTTTGGAAAGTGATGCCCATCTATCTATGGAGAGCAAGAAGACGAATAGCCTAGTGAGCAATTATACTTTGAGTCTAATTCCTTGCATGAATTTTCTCATTTCATAGGTCTATGGGAGTCTAATTCTATCAATATGAGAGCACCCATGGTCATGGTAAGAAATGAGGGCTCAATCTTACCTATAAATATGGATGTAGTGGATAACACTAAAGTGCAATTCCATCTCACTTTAGAGAAGCTAATCACAGTTAAGCTATAACTATGGAAATATAAGCTAATCAAGTGCCAAAAGTCACCAAAACTCATTCCTAGGTAGGATCACACAAGACAATGCTAGAAATACCCTTGGATAAGATAGGGGATATGAGTGCAGGAGAAGAAGGAAACACCTATCTCCCTATTACTTATCAGGGCTACACAATAAGGGCAATTCTAGACTCAAGTGGAGAAGTTGTTATTGCTAGTACTTCTTTGTGGAAGCAATGGGGAAGCCAACACTTAGGCCAACAAAAGTGAAAATACAAATGGAAAAGAATCACATTGAGAGGCCTTTAGGATTTCTAGAAGGAATACTCTCACCATCTATGGTGTAGAGTTTGAACATACATTTGCTATATGTGAGTTTGGAAAAAATCATGTCTATGAGATGACTTTATGTGACCATTCATGAGACAATTGCAAATAGTGCAGGATTGGGGAACCAACTCCTTTTACTTGCACATTTCAGAGTCACCACTAAAGTTAATCTCAAAGACTACCCTCATAGAGATGTGCCCCCTATACAATGGAACCCCATCCATAGAGCAACATATCACACAATCAGTGCATTCCATAGGATTAGGATCCTCATGGGTGCATGAAGACACCCAATTATGGATGTGCAATGTTGTAGTGGAAGAAGAGAAAAGAATAACCGCTCAAGAAGTAGGTGCTAGGGAGAATCATAGATCAGTTCGAGGCCGAGCCTATGCACCTACAATATTTTTAGATGAAGAATTCAAACCTCACGGCTGGGCCAAAATTCTAGCCACAAGGGATGTAGATGTGAATGAAGAATAGTGGAACCCATACTACAATGAAGATGGCTATGAGATTTCAATCTTAATGATAGAACCAAATATGTTTGATACAGTTATTGATGAGTGTGCAATGGGCATGAACCCAAGGAAGATAGTGACAAGGATGAGGAGTCTATCCTCATGGAACCCTTCTGTGCTTTAGATGAAGAGTACCTCTATTTGATCGAAGCAAGGACCTAGGAACATGAAAGACATCATGTGCAAGAGAAGTTGAGAGTGACAAAGAAAAGTCAAGATAAGAAGAAGAAAAGAGAGAAACCTCTAACTAAGTCAATAGAGGAAGAAAACCCCTTTGGAGTCCTAGAAAAATTCAAGAAGTATGAAATAGAAGATCAAAAGTTCATGATCCAAATGCCGAATAGAGAAGCACTCACTAGAGTGGCTTATGACAACAAACAGAAGACTAAGAAAAATATTATGACCATATAAGAGGATGAAGAATGATGTATGTATATAGGACATGCTTTGATCGAAGAAGAAGAGAAAGAGATATAGCATTTTTAAGAGAGTATAGATATTTGTTTGCATGGAGCTATAAAGACTTGAAAGGAGTAGACACAGATATCTGCTCACACATAATTCCCATGTCCTTATATGCCAAACCAATGAAGCAAAAATTGTATACATATAATGGTATTATGTGGCAAAGATCAAAGAGGAACTAGATCATTTGATAGAAGCTAGATTTATCTATGAAATTGAGCATACCGAATGGGTATCCCCCATTGGTAGTGCCCAAGAAGAATGGAAAGTTATGAGTGTGCATTAACTTGAAGAAAGTCAATGATGCCATGTTGGCAGTAGCCAGAGGCATAGAAGACACGGAAGCATGTGAAGATAGAGCATAACGAAGAAGCAGGGAGTCAGTCAAATCTTTTTTCAAAGAATTATGTTTTATAAGTACCTTTCAAAACCTCCAACAGTGATTTTCATCACTATTGTAACATATGTAACATAGAAAAACCCTTTTCATAATTTGTAGCTCCAATTTACGCAAGCCAAGGAGTCCTCGAGCTTGAGGAGCTTAGGTAGAATGAGCATACCAATTTTGGTTATTTTTAGATATCGTTTACCCTTTCAAATAGCACATAGAACCTATTTTTTAACTATGCCAGACACTAGATGTGAAACCGGTCAAAACTAGTCTAGAATCTATAAAAAGAGCTAGAGAGCTCATTTTTGAGGTTAGCTTGTTGGCTAGTGTGAGCTTAGAGTTAATTTGAGCTTGTAATTGAGAACTTGAGCAATAGAGTTGATTTCCTACCTTCCATTGTGTCTTGCTTGTCTCTTCGTTGTGTGTGTGTATGTGTGTGTGCATCTCTATGCTTCTCACCTTCACTCTCACTTCATCTCACGTTCACGATGTTCATATGACTCCTATCTCTTCCATGGATTGACATTAAGGAGGTGGAGCTTCTTAACGTGGTTCTCACCATTGTACTAGAGCAACACCAAATTTGGCGCCATTGCCAAGGATCGAGTCTAGGACAAATGTGTGATGGTAAGACTATAGCAAGAAGTGGCGTTGGAAGGTAAAAATTTCAATTTTTGTTGTTGTTTTTACTTAGGTTTTGGTGTTTTTCACCTCCCCCACACTCCATCTTCATCACCACATCATCATCTTCCACTCCAAAAAAATCAAAAAATTCACCATATCCACCCATTCTCCTCATTTCAGAGGGCGATCGATTATCAGGCTCGTACAACTTTAGAACATCCGAATGTAGATTACTATGAATTTCATAGCGCATGCCAGCTCTCCTCTGAATTTCACGGCTGTTGTGACCGTGTTAGTCCAAGTTGGCTTCACCTTCAAATACTTAGGGGCTGCATCCGAGCTCTCGGCATTCCGTTCGCATGCCAAATTGGTGAACTCTCTTCCTCAAAGCAATCCGGAGTGTGTGCTCCTCCTCTGCGTGTGTGTGTGTGTGTGCACGCACGCTAGCTCGAATGAAGGAGGTTGTTGATCTGATTCTCCTCCTCCTCTACATGTGTGTGTGCTAGCTCGAATGAAGGAGTTGTTGATCTGATTCTCGGCATTCCGTTCGCATGCCAAATTGGTGAAGTTTCTTCCTCAAAGCAATCCGGAGTGTGGGTCTGCCATCTCAAGCTGACTCCTCCTCTGCAAGTGTGTGTGTGTGTGTGCTATCTCGAATGAAGGAGCTTGTTGATCTGATTCTCAGATTCCCAGAAGAGAAGCCAATCTTTTCCATAGAATATGGCTCCGAACATTCTATCAGAGGACCAAGAGTGCTGCTCGAATCGCGTAAGCTGGTGCACTCCATAGGTGTCAGAATCAGTCGGTGCTCTTTCTCTCCTCTATGAGAGGTAATTGACACAGAGAAGCTCTCTGTAATGTGGTTGAACTCGAATCCAGAAATGGTGTTTATGAACACCTGAGTTTCTCTCTATGATGTGGCTCAACTTGAATCCAGAAATGGTGTTTATGGACACCTGACCATAACAGTGTACTACACACAGATGATAGGAACGACAACAGATTCTTACTTAATAATGTTTATAAACACTTTAACATAATCGAAATACACTACAACTTTACAAAAAATGTCCACCAAAATGAAAAATTCATCAAATGATGCCTCAAAAAGGTGGGTTATAGCCATCTTATATCAAAGATGCATCACCAACTTTATGAATGATAGCATTAATCCATGAAAACAAGTGCAATGACCACCAAAAGTATGGGTAGGATGGAGTGAAAATGGGGGTAAAGGGTGAACAATACTATTAAAAGAAGGGTGGGAGGGTGGGAAAATGGGAAAGGCTAGGTCCAAATGTTAAAAAAAAAATTGATGGAGAAAGGATTCTCTCTATGAGGAGAAAGCAAACCACCAAAACTCCAGCACCACCACCATCAAGACAATCACCAACATAGCACCAAGACCTCCATCTGGCACTCTAATACCATGTAGAGAGTACACACGTGGAAGCAAAATGAAAAGAAGAGTGTACTCCAAAAAAGAAAGAATGTGATACCCAAAAGTGAGTAGACCATGAAATGGGAAAACTCACATGGATTAGAGTGAGCTTGCCAAAAGCATAGAGTAAGCTCCTCAATCTTCTAATCAAGTACAAATGGGGTAATTGGGAGAGGCCCTCCTTATATAGGGTTGGAGGGGGTTCTCCAAAGTACATCAAATAAAGACTCTACAAAACTTAAAGAAATTAGGAGCTTATTGGACACACATGGAAAAGTTCATTCACAATTATTTCTTAAATTGCCAATTTTGCATTGAAAGACTTGCAGTGGAGCATTCAACTATATTTTTGTGATGGTAGCACCAGAATGGAGTAAACCAATTGCACATTATCTTCATGAAGAAATACTTCCAAAAGCTATTACTCTTACAAGAATATTGATATATTTCAATAGTGATTTGTATGAACACACTTAGGACTGCCAGAGCACTTTTTTGCCTCCTTAGGAGGTTTTCCCCTCCTGGCTTGTATATATGCCTATAACCCTAATGGATCACTTATCTTTGTACATTTACTTGATAATACATTAAGTATTGTGTGTTGTGCTCTAAGCTTCTTCATCCTCCTTGTGCTGCTCGCGTGCTTCCGTAGACCTCAAACTCCATCAGAGCAGGTTGCTGCTTCTTCTAGGGTGTCATTGATACCCCTTTGGTCATAGTCTTAGAATCGCACGAAGATTGGTGAGCATACTCACGACAATTAGGATTTCAAAAAAAATCTTCACTATGTGGTGTCGAAAACTTGATCTCAGCTCTTTTCAACCCCCGAATGCACTATTGGAGTGCTTATGTAGGTAATTTCATCCTTTTGTGCCAAACATATATAAAGGTTTTGGTTCACTAGTACAAGAGCCTCAAAGTATGCTACATGCTTAGTAGAGCTTGATAGGGTAGTTTTATTCAACCTTTTGAGATACATGTATTTTTCCGCATCAGGGTATTTTAGTCAATGGCCATGGCTGAAAGCAATGATGTATTCCATATGTTGGTTGTTGAGGACAAGTTGGATGGTACCAATTATCCATTATGGGCATATATGATGCGTCATGTATTGGTAGCAAAAGAAGTGTGGAATATTGTGTAGGGTCTTGAAAAATGACCTACTACACCTGCAAATCAATTATTGAAGGTGATGCAGATGGCATTGAAGATGAGGATCTTCAAATTCCTGTTCGAGCTATGGTTCTTGCTACACCTACTATAAAGCAACTTCATTGGGATGGTAGAGATGCTCACGCATATGCATTGATAGCTTTTTCTATCAAATGTGTTATTATCCCTCATATTCGCTCTTGCAAAATAGCAAAGGATGCTTGTGATACACTTACCACTTTGGCTTGTTCATGCTTTAAAATCTTGAGGGAAGTGACAAGGGGAACCATTATGGATTCAAGAAAAGGTTTTAAATGATGATAGTTTCCATGCACATGGAACCTGAGTTCCATTCAGAAGATGAGTTCTTGATAGAGAGTCATGCTAAAGATTGTATTTGGGGTCCTATCAAATTCTATATATTTTTTGGGGGACATATACATTCAAGGTTATGCCTTTTGTTCTAACTAACATCCCTACAACTATCCAGAGATGTATGTATCATGTCCTCAAATATTCCCTTAGGAAATCTTTGGATGTTTATGTGGATGACCTATGTGCACACTCTTCATTAAGACTTAAACATATTCCTATGCTAGAGAAAGTGGTTGCTAAATGTAGAAAATATACAATATCTTTCAACCTCAAGGAATTCATCTTCAACATAAGACAAGGAAAGATCCTGGGACATATTGTCTACAAGAATAGAATTTCTAGAAATGAAGACAATAGCAATAGTGAACCTGCCAAAGTCGAGGAACATCAAGGAAGTCAAGGCTCCCATGGGCCCTATGGACATTACTATAGGTTTATCTACATCTACGCAATTATTACTAGATTCCTCTATGCACTTATCACAACATTTGAGTAGACTAGAGAGTATGATAAAACATTGGAAGAGAAAAATCATAAGCTCATCGTAGCTCCCATGTTGAAAGGGGCATATTGGAACCAAATCTTCCATGTGCATGTCGATGTGACCAACTATGCCATAGGTTGTATATTAATGCAACTTGCAAATGAAGGTAGACTTGATTTCCCTCTTTCCTATGGTAGTTGATAGCTCAATAGTGCAAGATAAAATTAGCGAGACAAGTTTTAGGAATGATATATGCGGTCAAAAAATGTAAGCATTATCTTATTGCAAATAATTTTGAATTTTTTGTTGACTGTTAAGCCCATCTCTACTTTATAAATAAGCCCTATAACACAACTAGACTAGTAACATGGTTTTATAGATGGTTTCTTCTATAAAGAAATTTTACTTTTAGATCATTGTGAAGAAATATAATACCCATGTGCATGTTGATCACCTTTCTAGGTTGAAAAATGATGAACCACCCAATGGGGTACCACACGAGCTACCAGGTGCTTAATTTCTCAACCTAGAGTGGTACAAAAGTGTATGGAACCCTATGTTCCCTTGCTTACATGTGGTCGACGGCACCACCTTCCTACATGTATTTATAGAAAAGATGAACAAGGATTTTTGTCTTCTTGTGTGGAAGAAAATGAAAAGTGGGATCTTATAATGCAAGCACACATTTCCAGTTTAGGTGGTCATTTCCCCCAAATTAAGACTCTACAAAAATTAAATTAATTAGGAAATTATTGACCATAAATGGAAAATGACATTCTCGATTATTGCTTAAATTGCTAGTTTTTCATTGAAAGACCTACCACGGAGCATTCAACTCTATATTAGGTGTTAGTAACACCAAAATGGAGTAGACCTTTCTTCGTGAAGGAATACTTCCAGAAGGTATTACTCCTAAGAGAAGAAAACACTTGAAGAAGAACTTTACGATTATTCGCTCATAGGGGATCGGCTTTATAAGCGAGGTAAAGATAAACTTCTTGCACTTATGCATACATGAAAGTGAGAAATTTTCAATTCTCAAAATGGTGCACTCAAGTGCTTCGAGTGGACATTTCTCCACTAAGCGAATAGACAAGCACATTCTTTTTGTTGGTTTATGGTGACTTAGGTTGCATATGGATGCAATAAGATACATTGAAAGGTATGATATATATGAGAGAACCAAATACCCTCCTCATAGAGCTCAAACGCCACACAAACCTATGATGAGAGGTAAAGCATTTACTAAGTGGGAAATTGATTGTGTTATACTAGAAAAGGCTCACATGTGGAGTATATCATACTGACAACATACTATTTGACAAAATGGGTTGAGGTTAGAGCAACCAAACATTGTGATTCTTAGACTAGAGCTAGATTTTGTTTGAAGATATCTTCATTACTCCACACCTGGTTTTCATGCCCTTTTTGCACAAATCCACGGGGCTGAAAAACATACACTTCTTCATCCAATCCACCATTCAGAAATACTGTTTTAATGTCCAACTGATGTACATTCCAACCATGATGATCTGCAAGTGCACAGATGCTAGGAATAGTAGTCATTCGACAAGTAGGAGCAAAGGTTTCATCAAAATCAATGCCTCTTTCCTCCCCATAACCCTTTGCAACAAGCCTAGTCTTATACCTATCAATTGTTCCATCAGGTTTACGCTTCAGCTTGTATACCCACTTGGTGCCAATGGCCTTCTTGCCAGGAGGCAAGTCACATAAAGACCATGTACCATTTTTCATGATAGCATCATATTCAGATTCCATCGCATCCATCCAATGTTCTGAATCTTGTGCTTCATCAAACAAAACAAATTTAGTCTCATCAGAGAGACTAGAGGTAGCAATAGCATAGCAATCTAATTTGTTGTCACACAAAGTTTACACTAGCCAGTTTGGCATAGTTTTTGCCTGCTCAATATCAGCTCTCTCATCAACAAGTGTATCATGTAAATCTGCATCACAAATGCAATGATTTGCATCATCACATAAACCTACAAAGGTTGAGAAGTTGCCTCATTAGGACCAGAACTAGACTGTCCACCTGTAAAAAGAGGCAGCAAAGTATCATGTATGTCTTTGGAGCTAACAGATGTCTCCTTAGTACATGAAAGTAAGGGTTGAATAGCATCTTCCACAAAAACAACATCACGGCTAACCAAAATGTGTTTAGTATATGGATGATACAGATGATAGCCTTTGCTTTCAAAACTATACCCAACAAAAATACATGTTACTGCTTTATCATCCAGTTTTCTACGATGATGTTCAAGCACTAATGCATATGCGAGACAATAAAAAACATGCAGATGGGCAACAGATGGCTTGCAACCATGCAAAGCCTCATATGCAGTGATAGACTATAGCGCTTTAGTGGGACACCCATTAAGTACATATGCTCCACACATGACAGCCTCAAGCCAAACACTATGTGCTTAAGCGTGACTCTTGACCATACACCTCATCATCTCCATGAGTGACCTGTTTTTTCATTCAGCAACCCCATTCTGTTGAGGTGTACATGGCACTATACACTGACGTTTTATCCCACGTTTGGCCAGAAATGCATTAAAGTCAGAAGACATATATTCCCCCCTCGATTAGAATGGAGAGTGCCCATTTTACATGCTGACAAATTTTCAGACAAAACCAGAAACTATTTGAAGCACATTAGCACTTCAGACTTTGCCTTCAATGGATATATCCATGCATGCCTGGAAAAATCATCGATGAAAGTCATGAAGTAAAGATAGTTCCCAAAAGAAGATGTCTGCATAGGACCACAGGCATCACTATATACAAGCTGCAATTTTTGAGTAGCCCAAACTGAACCATCTTTTGGAAAGGAGGAACACTACATTTTGCCCAAAATACAACCTTCACAAATGTGTTTTCGGGGTGCCTCAAGTTTAGGCAAAGCGGACACCATTTCATATTTCTACAAGTGTAGCAAACTAGCAAAATTCAGATGACCAAAGGATGCATGCCAAATCTTTGCATCTGACATAGCCTGAGAATCATGTATTGCACATGCCAAATCATTTACAGATCTTTCATAGTCTATGACAGATTTCTACAAGTGTAGCAAACTAGCAAAATTCAGATGACCAAAGCATGCATGCCAAATCTTTGCATCTGACATAGCCTGAGAATCATGTATTGCACATGCCAAATCATTTGCAGATCTTTCATAGTCTATGAGCTTACACAACCCACGACATAAAATGCCAAAAGCAATAATGACATCACCATTTGACAAATCATGAACTGTACATCTGTCATCAACAAATTTCACAACCAAGCCACTGCAGAAATTGATAAAAGATTTTTCTTGATCCCTGGCACAAATAAAGCATCTAACAAAGTGAAAGAACTACCATCAACAGTAGTCAAAATGATCTTACCAACTCCCATAATAGGATAAGAGGAGTTGTTGGCACATGTAACAATATTCTCTGTAGGGGCGGGCTAAAGTGAAGAGAAGAAACTGTGCTACGAGGTAACATGTTAAAACTGCAGACAATAGTAAACGCCCATTCTTCATCCTGCACAAGATTAGCAAACTTCATTTTCGGTATAGAGGTCTCTGCAACAACCATTCAGACCTCTTTTTTCTTTGCCTCTTTAACAGCCAGTTTTGGATAGTTCTTAATGACATGATCATTTGCTTTACAGTATTTGCAAAATAATTTTTGCTTTTTTTTATTTCTTCTCATCTTTGTCTTCCGTGTTTGAATGTGCAGCATTTGCAGATTTCTGCTTACTAGTAGAAGAGCTCCATTTACCTTTGCCCTTCTGACTAGCTAGGAAAGCTTGATCTACAACATGCATGATGGACCTGCTCTACCTAGACTAATCTTCCTGCAACATAACAGAGGCTAACTCCTCAAATGACAAGGCATTTGGATTTCCTTTCATCATCAAAGGAAGAGTAGAAGCAAAACTCTGATATGAGTCATGATGACCATTCAGAATGGTTTGCACAAGTGAGCTATCTAGTATAACTTCATCAGTAGAAATCAAGTGTTCTTTCAAATCCTTGATCTTTGTCAGAGAATTGTCCATAGAGTCACCTTCATTCATGTGCTCACTCTCCAATTGTTTTCGGAGGTAAGCAACACAAGCCTCATTCCTAGCCTGCTACAATATGGTAAATGTATCCCAAGCATCCTTAGCTATTCCGCAAGAGCAAATGTGAGGAATAATGGCATGTTTGACAGATAAAGCTATCAATGCATGTGCTTGAGAATCTCAGCCATCCTAACAAATTTGCTCTATAGTAGGTGCAATAGAAAGAGCAGCACGAACAGGAATCTGTAGAGTATCATTATTTTTGACACCATCTCCATCAGCTTCAACACCTGTATTTGTAGTACTTGTATTCGTAGGTGTAGCACGAAGTCTTTCAACACTCTATATAATATTCCATAGTCCTTTTGTGACCAATACATGATGCACTATATAAGCCCACAATGGGCAATTCGTACCATCCAACTTATCCTCAACAGCCAACGTACGAAATACATCACTACTTTCAGCCACGGCCATTGACTAAAATACCTTAATGCAGAAAAATGATTGTAGCTGAAAAGGTTGAATAAAACCACTCAAACAAGTTCTGCTAGACCTGTAACAGACTTTGAGACACTTATACTGGCCAGCCAAAACTGGTATATATCTCTGGCACAAAAACACAAAATGGCCTGCACAAGCATTGCAATAGTGCGTTCGGAGGCCAAAACGAGCTCAGATTGCGATTTCGGCACCATAAAGCGAAGTAATTTTGATCTCTGAAACACCCTGAGTATGCTTACCAAATTTCATGCAATTCTAAGACTACAACCCTAGAGGTGTAGACAACGCCCTAGATGAAGCGACGACCTACTCTGATACCAATTGTTTGAGTTAGACGTCTACAGAAGCACGCAAACAGCACAAGGAAGAAGAAGAAGCTTGGAGCACAACACACAATACTGAATGTATTACCATTAGAATGTACAAAGATAAGTAGCCCATTAGGGCAATAGGCGTATATACAAGCGGGGGAAAAACCCTCCTAAAGAGGGAAAAAAGTGCCCCGACAATCCTAGAGTGTTCACATACATGACTACCTAAATATATCATCATTTTTTCTTCATCAAGGTATTTTGGTCACTAATCATGGCTAAAAACAATGACGTATTTTGTTTGTTGGCTGTTGAGGATAAGTTGGATGGTACCAATTACCCGTTATGGGCTTATATGATGCGTCATGTATTGGTTGCAAAAGGACTGTGGCATATTGTGCAGGGTGTTGAAAAACGTCCTATTACACCTGCAAATATAGCTATTGAAGTTGATGCAAACTGTGTTGAAAATCGTGTTGCAGTTCATCTTGCACCTACTACAGAGCAACTTTGTTGGGATGGTAGAGATGCTCAAGCACATGCATTGATAGTCTTGTCTATCAAATGTGGCATTATTCCTCACATTCTCTCTTGCAAACCAGCAAAGGATGCTTGGGATACACTTACCACTTATACTAGGCAATAAATAAGGCTTGTGTTGCTTACCTCCGATAACAGTTGGAGAGAGAGCAAATGAATGAAGGAGAGTCCATGGAAAATTTTTTGAAAAAGATCAAAGATTTGAATGAGCGGTTGATTTCTACTGATGAATTCTTGCTTGACAGCTCACTTATGTAGATTGTTTTGAATGCTCTTCTAGATTCATATCATAGTTTTGCTTATACTCTTCGATTGATGATGAAAGGCAATCCAAGTGCCTTAGCATTTGAGGAGTTACTCTCTGTTCTCTTGCAAGTAGATCACTCTAGGCAGAACAATTCTGTTATGCATCTTGCAGATCAAGCTTTCTTGGCTAATCAAAAGGGCGAAGATAAATGGAGCTCATCTATTAGTAAGCATAAATTTGCTAATTCTGCACAATCAAAGAAGGATGACAGAGACGAGAAGAAAACAGAAAAACAAAAATTGTTTTGCAAATACTGTAAAGGAAATGATCATGTCATAAAGAGTTGACCAAAATTGGTTGCAAAAGAGGCAAAGAAGAAAGAGGTTGTAATGGTTGTTGAAGAGGCCTCTTCACCCAAAATAGAGAGTGCGAATCTTGTGCAAAATGAATAATGGGCATTTGTAGGTGGTGAAATGAAGTGTGTGGGTGCAGGGAATGCAAAATGCACTACTCTTGGAGCACATGTAAACACATGAAACACATTACCATAAGAAACACATATCACCAAGCATACATGTCATTACTAGGAACTACAGTAGAATCATAACAGCATCAAACATGCAACATAATAGAGCACAAGACAACACTAACTAGGAGGTCAAATATAACACGATCTGAATACCAGCCATTAGCTAATCATACCACAACTAAGCATACCACAGCTGATCATACCAAGCAAAGGAACAACAGAATGCAACTCCAAGTGTTCTCACATAAGTAATATCAGCAAATAACATAAGCAGCATAAGCAAATAACATGCGCAGGACTCTACTCTCTACCGACTCTGAGCCCGCTCTCACTCTCAGCTATATTCTCCTGTAGTGTGCACTATATGCTCTGTGTCTCATGTGTCATCTCATATGTTTCTCTCTTGAGGTTTCCCCTTTTTATAGGAAAAAGGTGAGGAACCGGTATAATGGGGAAGTCTGTTACACAGGAGTAATGGGAAGTTAATGCACTAGGCGGTTTCATTTGTCAGCCTGGCCGCCGTCAGTACCAGACTTTGTCGTGTAATGATGAGTGGCTGGGCCCCACTTGGCCGCCTTGTCAGGTCTGCTTGTCTGGGCATGCAGTCGCCCAACTCTACCATCTGGACGTCTTGGTGCCCAACTCCAGGTTTTGGACGTCTGGTATCAACTTCAGAATTTGGACGAGTGACGCCCAATTCCAGTATTTGGACGACTGACGCCCAACTCCATTATTTGGACAAATGGCGCCCAATTTGATATTTGGTTCCTTGGTGCCATCCTTTACTCTGTCCTTCAAAAATTTATTCTACAGGTTGCCCGCCACTAGTGTCTCTCCATCTCGGAGAGATAAGGGAGAGAAGGGAAAAATACATAAATGAGGTGTTACAAGAGAATAAATGGAGAGTACATCAGATAATTCCAGATAGAAAGGGAAGAAATACATCATGCCAAAATGAACTATGAGTTCAGCCGGTACAAAATAAAGTTCCAAGAGTTATACAACTGTTGCAAAATTAAACTATGACACTGTGCAAAAATAAAATATCAGAAAACTGGACAGCAAAAAATAATGATCCTTGTCCATATGACAGTGAGACTAGTCACATGCAGGCTCCTTCCCAGGCCTATGATGTTCAGCTGAACTATTCTGCTAGTCTTTATTTATAGTAACTTCCTCATTGGTTTCTCCTTGTGTTGGAGTGAGGTCCTCAATGTCAGAAGATGTGAGCAGAGCCTTTAATGCACTAAATTTGGATTTTAGTGCATCCTTTTGTTTCTTTAGTATTGCATTATCAGCCAAGAGGTTCTTGTTTGCTGATTTTAATTCTTTGTTTTCAGCCTTCAATCTTTTGGTCTTTTCTTCTTCATCCTGCAGAAATGCTTCCAAGTTTTTGACCTTGTCTTCAAGTCTGCGTGCGTCCTAGCAGTGGGTAGACAATTTTGCAATCTGCATGTACAACTCCTTGTTGACTAGACTTACTCTGAGAAATTCTTCACTCAACATGTGAGCATAATGGCGTAGCCGATGCTCTAGATTCATACATGCTTGCCTGTCCTCCATAATTTTATTAGAAATCTCAGAAAATCAGTTTTTTGCAACATCCATTTGGCACATATCCTGTAAGTGATTAAGAACTAGGGGCCAGATATGTCTCTTGTACTTCTCATTCATGGATAGCTGCTCTGCACTAGATGCATCAAGAAAGGGTTGCGGAGGTAAATCTGTGGGAGGGTTGTGGCGAGAAGGAGAGAACCGAAATGGTGGTGGGAAGGGTAGTATATCGAACGGGGGTGGTTGAATGGAGGTTTGAGGTAGCGTATGTGGGAGTGGTGTGTGACTTGGGGGAATAGGTGTCGATGCTGGTGGGAGGGGTGAAGGTGGATGAGATGGTGGCTGGGGAGATGGGGAGTGGGGTGGTGCGGGTTGTGGAGGGGAAGGTGGTGGTGTGGGACATGATGGAAATTGGAGATGAACTGGATCTATGGGTGGATCAATGGTAATGGGAGTGGTCATGGTGGAAGCGGGAGGTGGAGTTGGGTTGGAATGAGGGGGGGCAATGGGTGTAGTAGGTACGGTTGAAGTGTGTGGGGTTTGTGAAGGTGGAGGGGATTGAACAGAAGAAGAAGGTTTTTGGGATGAAGTAGGTACTAATTTGATAGGTGGAAAGGGAGTGCTGGCTGATGTGCGTACCTTCTTTGATGCTCTAGCATATCCTTGCTAGTCGATTGGAAGCGTGTCGAGGAGCTCACGGTAATCCTTTTGAATCTTTGCTGTTCTCTTTTTTCGAGGGTGCGCTGCCTGTGGATGTTTCGATGATGTGGGGCGCAACACGTCTTTTGAATGGAGGGCTGCAAAGTACCTATATATGTACAGCATGATGTGGCCTCCTACCACTTTGAATGTCAGAGCCTTTTTGCCTACCCGCTGCCCATATCTTTTCTTTCGTTCTGCTAGTGACTGAAGTAGAATTTTATGATATGGGTAGGGCTTTGCTTGGGCGAAGCAAAGAAGAGGTTCACATATTTTCACTTCCGTGAAATGTAAATTGTCCTTCAAGAGAAAAAATGCCTTGAATAATAGGAGCCTCTGCATCATTACCTGACTACAAGTAGGAGTGGAGAAGCTAGCCGTACATGTCTGCAATATGTCTAGAATGGCCAACTCTGCATAGCTGCCTGCCTTCTTAGATTCTGGAATCCCTTGGGTTCCCAACATAAGAGCGAGCTTGTCCTTAGTGATTCTTTCTCCAGAAAGGGATGGGAAGGACTTGAAGAGTGTCAAGATCTCCACCCCACAAGTCTGAGGGTCACTAATTGAGGGTAGCTTGGCATTTGCAATGGTGAGTTAACCGATATTCTGTAGTTCTTCTAAAGTAAATGAGTTTTGAAGCTTACCACATATGCTTAAGTCCAATTTTAAGGAGATTTCCCCATGAATGGAAATGATGATCTCAGTGGTTGTGGCCACATTTGCCACATGTGCGGATGATGTCGCAGAGTCCTCGTGAATACTTGGCTGAGTATTTGCTGCTGGAGAGGTGCTCTGATCCTGGTGAATTTTTTCATCCAGTGACTCTGACTCTGAGGGATTTTCCTCAGAGACCACATAAAGTGAATCACTCGAATCACCAGATGTTTGCCCCGATGCACTTTCAGTGTCAGTTTTAAATTCAGAGAATGTTTGTTCTATTTCGACAGAGGAAGATGCCATGATAGCTATAGGTAATTCGTGAGTTGCAGGTGTGTTTAGTTTGAGCTCAGATGGTTCTCTGTTAAGCTTTGTTTATGCTACCAGATTTTTGAGTATGTGCTCATGTGCTTCTTTGTCGTTGTGCTCAGCAGAACTTGGCTTCCTTGTCGATTCTTTTCCCTGTTCTAAGATATTGCATGCATAAGGGTGGTTGGTTCTGCTCAGCAGAACGTAATAATTGGCCTGGTGTTCTTACTAAAGTGAACTTTTGGGTCTAAAGTACTAATAGGCGAAGATGTCATAACTATGATTGGGCATGTTTTCCAATTTTCTTTGTTCTGCACAGACAGCGGTCATGTATATGATGGGTTTGCGCATGGCTGTGTGAGTTGTGCCTAAGGTTCGCGATGAGGTATGTTTCACAATAGTGGCCACTGGAATTGCCTGGCTAGATTTAGTGTGGATAATACTATCAGGTCAGAATTGCTGGTCACAAGTGGTTGGTCCGGTGTAGGGGTAAAGGTCGCCTTTATTGTGGAGGGTAAAAGCAGAAGGAGGGAGTCGCCTAATTATAGAGGATGGAGTCGCCAAATTATTGTGGAGTCGCCTAATTATAGAGGAGTGAAGAAGCCTCCTAATTATAGAGGAGTGAAGTTGAGGAATGGTCACTAGATCCAACGGTCGCCAGATCCGAATTGTGGGAAAGAATTAGATAGGAGGACTAGTCGCTAGAAATGAACTGGTGGAGCCGTCAGAATTAGATAGGTCGGTGGAAGAGAGGAAAAAAGTTGATGGAGCCGTCAGAATTAGATAGGTCAGAATTAGGAGGAGGGTTTCCATATTGGGGTCGCCTAAGGTGAGAGTTAGGAGGAGGGTCGCCATATTGGGGTCGCCTAAGGTGAGAGTTAGCAGGAGGGTCGCCCTATTGGGGAAGTTGGGCGGAAGGGTCATCCAAATTTATGATCGTATAAATGAGATGCCAATTTTGAAGACTAATGGAGTGGGAAGGTGGAGAAGTTGCTTAGATGAGGGGGTGGAGGAGTTGGTCATTGACGGCAAGACAAAGAGTCAGTAAAGTTGGAGAGGTGGGGTAGCCAATGCTTGAAGTGAGGCAAGAGGGTCGTCATTGAGATTCATAAGGAGGCTAGAATGAGGAGGAGATGAGGTGTTTCAACTAAAACCCAAGAAGGAGGAGGGGGAGGGTGGTAGGGTCGCATATAGAATGCCCATGAGGATGAGAGGGAGGCGGGTTGCCCAATGGAAGTTGGGAAGTAGATCGCCAAGGAGGGTTGCCCAATGGGAGTTGGGAAGTAGGTCACCAAGGAGGATGGGTCGCCCAAGTTGGCCATGGAGGGTAAGAGGGAGGAGGGTCGTGCAAGTTGGGACATTGAGGATTGAGGATGAGAGGGAGGCGGTTGCCCATGTTGGTACATTGAGGATTGAGGATGAGAGGGAGGAGGGTGGCCATTGAGGTTGATAGGGAGGAGAGTCTCCAAATTTACCTTGAAGTTGATATGGAGGAGAGTCGCCTATGTTGCTTATTGAAGGTGAGAGGGAGAAGGGTCGCCCAAGTCCTAAGAGGTTGAGTGAGTAAATGAATAAAGTGGGAGGATGAGGGTCGCCTAACTTTGTGTGGGAGTTAAAGTTAGGAGGAGGGTCGCCTAGCTTGAGTGGTTGCCTTATTCAAGGTAATTTGGAGGAGGGTCGCCCAAATGATTGAAAGGGAGGGGGGGTCGCCCACTTCTTGATAAGAATTTGAAAAGGAGGAGGGTCGCCTAGCTTGGCCACTAGGAGGAGTGGTCGCCTTATTCAAGGTAATTTGGAGGAGGGTCGCCCAAATGATTGAAAGGGAGGGGGGTCGCCTACTTTTGATAAGAGGTTGAAAAGGAGGAGGGTCGCCCAATTCTTGATAAGAGGTTGAAAAGGAGGAGGGTCCCCCAATTCTTGATAAGAGTTTGAAAAGGAGGAGGGTCGCCTAGCTTGGCCACTAGGAGGAGTGGTCGCCTTATTCAAGGTAATTTGGAGGAGGGTCCCCCAATTGATTGAAAGGGAGGGGGGTCGCCCAATTCTGATAAGAGGTTGAAAAAGAGGAGGGTCGCCTAATTCTTGATAAGAGATGGAAAAGGAGGAGGGTCACCCAAGTGGCCCTAGAGGTGATCGGGAGGAGGCTTGCCCAAGTGGTTGAAAGGGAGGAGGGTCGCCCAGGTAAGTGGTCCGAGAATATATGTGATAAGAGATAGAAGAAGTTTGAAGCGGAAGCCTATGAGAGGGAGTGGATAGAGTTATGTGAAAAAGATCAATGAGAAAATCCAATATCTAAATAAGGGAATGATGTAAACTAAAGGGAACAACATAAAGGTATATACATTATATACAAGGGCAAATTTTCTTCTTCCTATTTTTCCACATAGGGTTTTAGCTTAGATTCATTGACTAAGGGAAGTATTGTGCTTGTCAATGTGGAGATTTGTATTGCCCCTTTTGGAAGTGTGCGTATGACCCTAAAAGGTCTGTTCCATCTCGGCATCAACTTCTTCTTAGCCTTCTTCTCAAACAGTCGCAGATGGTACAGCAAAACTAAGTTTCCTTCCTTAATTTTTGATTTCCAGAGGTGTGTATCATGATCCTGTTTTCTTTTTTCATGTACTGTCACTAGAGTATCATTGGCTATCTTTCTCTTTTCTTCTAGAAGTTGTAGCCTCACAATGTTGGCTGAGAGAGCGCTAGTAAATCCAGGAATTCGATTAGTTCCCACGCGGTTGGAGCCATGCAAGAACTCAAAAGGAGCAATGGCTTGTATTCCATACACTAACTCAAATGGAGTATGTCCTGTTGTGGCTTTGAAAGAAGTTCTGTAGGCCCACAAGGTTCCAAGATATGCCTGGCCCCATGTATTAGGAAAGTGTAAGCATGTTTTTTTTAGTAGGAGCATGAGGACCTTATTTGTGCTTTCTGCCTACCCATTTGCCATTGGGTAGTATGCACATGACTTCTTATGGAATATTTGATACTTTTCAAAAATCAAAGTAAGCACCTTGTTGATGAAATGGGATCCTTGATCTGTTGTGACCTCTATTGGGCATCCATATCTGCAAAAGATGTAATCATACAAGAAGTTGGCTACCGTTTCAGCAGTACACTCCTTACTGGCTATGACTTCAGCCCACTTAGTGGCATAATCCGTTGCTACTAAAAGATACTTTGCACTTGAACCTTGTGCTACTGGGAAAATAGGGCCAACAAAGTCTATTCCCCAATGCTCAAAGGGTTGCCAAGCTATAGAGATATTAAGAGGTTGGTTCCTTTGTCGTGTTGGTTTGGGTGCACATCGTTGACAAACATCACATGCCTTTGCAAATTTAGTGGCATCTCTGAATAGATATGGCCACCATAGGCCACTTTGGAGTATCCTTAGTGCAGTGATATGTCCTGGAAAATGACCACTAGACTTTCCCTCATGTGCCAACTGAAGAACAGTTTCTGTTTCATGTGGTTGAAGACACCTTCTGTACATCCCATAAGGACCAACCTTATAGAGGGTATCTTTTGCCATCATGAAATTCTTACTTTTTAGGAGGAGTCTATTCCTCTCCAATGGAGTAGACCCACTACGAAATTGGCCTTTCCCTAGAAGAAGAGTTAAATCATCATACCATGTGGGTGTTATATTTACCTTGTAGATTTGGCTGTCTGGGAAATCATCTTCTACTCCCTTTGTTGCTTGCCTTGGATGCCTGATGCGAGAGAGGTGGTCTGCAATGACATGTTGTCTACCGCTTCTCTATACACTTTCAAAGTCGAATTCTTGGAAGAGAAGCAACCATCTCCATACTCTTCCTGCAACTTGTGGCTTATTCAAAAAATATTTCAAAGCTTGATGATCCGTAATCACTGTGAATGTAGTTCCTAATAAATAGTGCCTTAATTTCTTGAGGGCAAATACAATAGCCAATGCTTCTCTTTCTGTGGTGCTATAGTTCTTCTCGGCTTTTGAGAGGAGCCTACTCGTGTAGTGAATGAGTTGATCTAATTTGTGTACTTCGCTTGATTGAGTCAGTATAGCTCCTACTGCATACAAACTTGCATCTACATGCACGTGGAATGTCTTAGACCAATCTGGTGAGATGAGGATAGGTGCAGATGCCAACCTTTGTTTCAGATAAGTGAATGCTGATTCTTCTTCTTCAAACCATTGAAAAGGGAAACTTTTACTCGTAAGTCGTGAAAGTGGTCGTGCTGCCTCTGCATACATGTGTATAAACTTGCGGTGATATCCTGTGTGCCCCAGGAAGCTTTGGACCTCTTTAGCATTTATAGGTCTTGGGAGCTTAAGAATTGACATTACCTTATCTGGATCTGGAGTCATCCCTTTTGCAGAGACCACATGTCCTAACAAGGTACCTTGGGTTACCAGAAAATGACATTTGTTAGGGTTAAGTTTCAAACCTGTCTCTCTGCAACGCTGGAATACTTGTTCTAATTGCTTCAAATGTTCTGGCACATTCTCTACTGCAGTGGTGCAGGCTACTCCAGAGAAGGCTGAAAAGTCATCCATGAAAATTCTTAAGAATTTTAGGAGCAACTTGTTGAAGATTAGATATACTGTCCTATTAAAAGTGGCTGGTGCATTTCTAAGGCCGAAAGCCATTTTGGTGTAGATATAGGTTCCCCAAGGAGTTATAAAGGCTGTTTTTGGTTGATCTTCAGGATGGATGTCCAGTTGATTATATCCACTGAAACCATCCATGAAATGTACAGCACATGTCCTGCCACATCTTCAATCACTTGTTCAGAAAAGGGGGTGGGAAACCCGTCAGGGATGGTTACCTTATTTAATGCTCAAAAATCCACACAAACCCTAATTTTATTAGGTTGCTTCTTAGGTGCTATGACCATACAGGACAACCATTCTAAATGCTCCACAGGGACTATGATACCTGCTTCCTCCATTTTTTGGATTTCCTTCTTGACTGCTTCTGCATATTTGGGATTTAACCTATACATTTTCCCTCTAATTGGCCGAGCTTGTGCCACTAGAGGAATAGTGTGTAGTCCTAGTTCTCTAGGTATTCCTGTCAAATCCTTGTAATTCCATGCAAATACATCTTTAAAATTATTCATGAATGTCATTACCTCTGCGAGAAGAAGAGGGTGGTCCCACAACCAAATTGCCAATAGAAGATTTTGTGGATTTTCTTCGTCCCCTACGTTGACTTCTTTAACTGGCTCCAAAATTGCCTCTTCCTCGTCCTTAAACAACATTTGCTTGGTGAATGCTGGACTATCATTGATGGTGATTTCCTGGGTCTTTTCCTGTGTCCATCCCATTGGAACTTCCACTAATGGGAAAATGCTTTCTACTAGTTCTTCTTCTGTTTGGCTTGCTTCAATCCCTTTTCTTCCTTCAACTCCTTTCAAAACTTTACCTCTTTGGACATCTGTAGCTGGCTCTCCTAATACCACCGACTCCACAGTAGGTTCTTCTACTTCTTTCTCCTTAACTGCTATTGTAAAGCATGAAACATTGTTAGTCTCCTCAATCCAGTCCATTATGTCACCTAGATCTTCATTAGATAATTGTCCTCCTATATCAACTTCTCCCTTAATGTCAAGTGATTTTGTCTTAGTTGGCTCTGTGTGGGGCTTCCCAGATGCCCATTGGGCCGCCCAACCAGTTGTGGTAGGGGTAGCCCAAGATGGAGGATAAGCTGGCCATTCAGGTGCCCAATGCGGGGGCCCTTGAGCAGAGTATGGAGCCCAAGCCTTTGGAGTGACCCAGCTACTTGGAGGCGGAGGTGCCCAGTTTGGACTAGGAGGTGGAGTCGCCCAACTGATTGTAGGTGGAGGGGGCACCCAAATAGGAGGTGGAGTCGCCCAATTGTGTGGAGGTGGAGGTGGAGTCGCCCCATTGTTTGGAGGTGGAGCAGGCGCCCAATTTGAATTAGGAGGTGGAGATGCCCAGGGAGGTGAAGGCGCCCTTTCTTGTCCTGATATTTCTTGATTTTCCAGAATCCATGGTGGAGGAGGTGTGGCCCAAATGTTTGCTCCTTCTTGTATAGTTTGTTGTTCCTCTCCTTCATTGTTATCCTCCTTGTCTTCCTCTCTAGTTTGCTTTGGATGTAGAACAACTTGAGAAGTACCGAGGGCTTCATCTGTTCCTCCTTCCATCTGAAGTTGTCTCATCACCTTGTCTGGTCCGGCCACCCATAAGGTGTCACTACCCCAGTCGTGTACTGCCTTACTGTGGCGTAGCCATGGTCTTCCTATCAAAAGAGGAAATCCTCCCTTCACCTTTGGGAGTGTTATTACCACAAAATCCAACACAAATTTTAGCTTTTGGATGACGACCTCAACCTTTTCTACTATGCCTAGTGGGCTTACCTTGCTTTGGTCTGCCAATGATACTGTAAAAGGAGCATCTCTAGTTGGTTTCAGATTTAGCAATGTCATTGTGTACTCAGGCATCAGATTAATACCAGATTCCTCATCAACTATAACTCCTACCAGAGGAGTTCCCGTGATACTTACAGTCAATCTAAGGCTCTTGTAATCCGTAAGAGGTGCCATCCTAGATGGTTTTGAGCTATAAGTTGAGGGTATAGGTATTTGTTGGGAAATTAGAGAAGTGAAGCCTTGCCCGCCACTTAATATGTTACCAAGGTCTAACCCATTTATGGCAGCCATTACTTCTCCTCTGAATCCTGGACTCATAGCTAACAAGTTATATAAAGATACATGTTGGTAGGTGCTCTGCAAGACTTGAACAACAGTGAGAAAGCCTTCTTGATTGTTCCTTGAAGTAGATCCATTCTGAAAGTGCCTAAGGTCCTCCTTAGATACTGCATAAGCTTTGTCAATAACTTGCTCATTAGTATCTTCATCTCTTCCTACTCTTCCCAGTGAGATTTTCTCCTTGTCTTGGTTGTGGTTGACTTCCTGAGAAGGTTCATGCCCCATGGTCTTTTTTCCCTTATCTTTTGTTGAATCTGTTGTGGCAGCATTTTTCAAAGCTGCCTTCTGCTTTTGTGCCCTTGTCATTACTCCGGGAAGTTCCTCAAGTTGAACTACTCGGGCACTTGGAGAGTCTACATTGCCCTCATTATTAGATACTGTGATCATATGTAGGGGGCAAGAGTTACCTGGTGTGCTTGTAGACGGCATTGACTTTGGGCAATCCTTCGTATAATGATCTCGTGTCTCAAGATAGTTTTTGCATGGTGGGGCATCCTCCGGAAGTGAGCATTTACTTTGGAAGTGTCCATACTCCCCACATCTGTAACACATTATAGGCCTAGGTGGTCGGTTCTGACGAGGCCTACCTTCTTGCCGTTGAGGTCCTTGGTTGGTGTAAAAAGTTGTTATAGAAGGTGTAGTGGATGGTAAGGGTGGTTGCCCTAACAAGGAGGACTGAGCCACTCCTACCCATTGAGCTACTGGAGGTTGTCCTGGCATCATAGTTTGATTTCCAAGACCCTTTAGAAAATAACAATCCTTGGCCTCATGGCCACCCTTGCCACAAAACTAGCATGTTAGCCTCCTTGGACATTCTTGTGATGTGTGTCCTTGGGTACTACAGAGAGAACACCATAGTCTAGTTCTTACCTCCCTTAATGTTTTGAGTTCTTCAAGCTCTTGTCGTATTTGAGTGAGACCTTCCGAAGTACCCTTGTCCTCTTCTCGATTTCTTTGAAGCTTTAAGGTCTCTAGTTCCTTCCTCAAGGCTGTCACCATGTCTTCATCTTGGGGGAAAGTCTTTCCCGGATGTGCTCCAAAATGAACCCGTGCAGCCTCAATCCTTGTGGCAGCTACTTCAAAATCTCTCAAAGTGGCATCTGGTCTCAGTAGCTCTCAGCTTCTGCTGTATGGATTTCGGCAAGGCCTTCTCCACCCACTTCTTAACAAGGAAATCCCCTGGTGGTTCCGGCAATCTTGCCACGAGTGACCTTGCCCGTGTCATAAGTTCTGAAAATGATTCTCCCATATGCAAGATTAGGTTCTCAAGTTCATCTAACGTTCTTTCTATAGAGTTACCTGGCCGAAACGCGTCTGTGAATTCGGTCCTCAATGCTTCCCATGTTTGGAAATGGTTTTCTGCGTACTGGCTGAACCATTTGTCCGCCAGTCCTTCAAGAGTTGATGGAAAGAGAGCAAGAAATGCGTCCTGTCGTTGTTGTAAGCCCCTACTCTTACAAATTGAAAGAAATCTTCGTACATGATCTTCAGGATCTTCATTAGCACCGCCATGAATTGAAGAAAATCTAATATTTATTCTTGACAAAAGAGTGGAAAGTTCCTCTGCCATAGCCTTATTAAGAAGAGTGTTTTGAGGTAGAGTCTTTTGAGTTTTAGCCTTGTCATCTAACCCTTCTATTCTAGAGACTAGGCTTGAGACAGATAGACTTCCTATGGGTGTTAGGTAAGGATCTGGCCTTCTTCTGTGGTAACTCTTGATTGGTGTCTTCTTAGGGCTTAGCTTCTTCTCCTTGCTAGCTCTGGTGTGGGTCATGGACCATCTTTGGAACTACTTCTGAAGGAGGAAATTGCCCCAATGAAGAGGTCGCCCCAGAGGTTTCTTCGCCCAAGAAGAGGTTACTCCAGTGGGGAGGAGTAGACGCCCAAGGAGCCAAGAAGGAGGATAAGGAGGAGTAGTCACCCAAGAAATTAGGAAGCGGAGGAGGAGTCACGCAAGCCAAGAGCCAAGAGAGGATGAGGAGGAGTAGGTGCCCCAGAAGCCAAGAAGGAGGAGGAGGAGGAGGGTCGCCTAGGAAGCCAAAAGAGGAGGAGTCGCCCAAGACTCCAAAAGAGGAGGAGGAGTCGCCCAAGAAATTAAGGAGGATGAGGAGGAGCAGTTGCCCAAGAAGGTAGGAAGGGGGAGGAGGAGGAGAGGTGGCCCTGGGCACTCAATCCTAAATGATTTCTCAAAGGAAAGGGTACTCAATTCTAAGTGATTTCTCAAGGAATGAGAAATCTCCAGAAGCCCTGTCCCACCGTGCGTGCCAAATTTTCACCTGTAGGTGGTGAAATAAAGTGTGTGGGTGCAGGGAATGCAAAATGCACTACTCTTGGAGCACATGTAAACACATGAAACACATTACCATAAGAAACACATATCACCAAGCATACATGTCATTACTAGGAACTACAGTAGAATCATAACAGCATTAAACATGCAACATAATAGAGCACAAGACAACACTAACTAGGAGGTCAAATATAACACGATCTGAATACCAGCCATTAGCTAATCATACCACAACTAAGCATACCACAGTTGATCATACCAAGCAAAGGAACAACAGAATGCAACTCCAAGTGTTCTCACATAATTAATATCAGCAAATAACATAAGCAGCATAAGCAAATAACATGAGCAGGACTCTACTCTCTATCGATTTTGAGCCCGCTCTCACTCTCAACTATATTCTCCTGTAGTGTGCACTATATGCTCTGTGTCTCATGTGTCATCTCATGTGTTTCTCTCTTGAGGTTTCCCCTTTTTATAGGAGAAAGGTGAGGAACCGGTACAATGGGGAAGTCTGTTACACAGGAGTAATGGGAAGTTAATGCACTAGGTGGTTTCATTTGTCACCTTGGCCGCCACCAGTACCAGACTTTGTCGTGTAATGATGAGTGGTTGGGCCCCACTTGGCCGCCTTGTCAGGTCTGCTTGTCTGGGCATGCCTTGGGCATGCAGTCGCCCAACTCTACCATCTGGACGTCTTGGTGCCCAACTCCAGGTTTTGGACGTCTGGTGTCAACTTCAGAATTTGGACGACTGACGCCCAATTCCAGTATTTGGACGACTGACGCCCAACTCCATTATTTGGACGACTGGTGCCCAATTTGATATTTGGTTCCTTGGTGCCATCCTTTACTCTGTCCTTCAAAAATTTATTCTACAGCATTTACTACTGTTTGCAGCTATGACCCATCTTCTCATGAACATAGTATGTTTGCAATAGACTCAGATGTTTGGTATTTTGATGGTGGGGGTATCAAACATATTACCTCGCAATGCAGTTTCTTCACTTCACTTGAGCCTATCCCTATAAGGAATATTATCACATGCACCAACAATTCCTCTTATCATGTCATGGGAGTTGGTAAGATCATTTTGACTACTACTGATAGTAGTTCTTTTACATTGTCGGATGCTTTATTTATGCTGGGATCAAGAAAACTATTATCAATTTCAGCATTAGCTAAAATCAGCTTCGTTATGAAATTTGTAGATGACAGATGTACAGTTCATGATTTGTCAAATGGCAGCGTCATTATTGCTTTTGGCATTTTATGTTGTGGATTGTATAAGCTCATAGATTATGCAAAATCTGTGAATGATTCAACATGTGCAATTAAAGATTCTCAGGCTATGTCAGATGCAAAGCTTTGGCATGCAGGCTTTGATCATCTAAATTTCGCTAGTTTGCTATGCCTACAGAAATCTGAAATGGTGTCCTCTTTGCCCAAACTTAAGGAACCTAGTAAACATGTCTGCGAAGCTCATATTTTAGGCAAAATACAAGGTTCCTCATTCCCAAAAGATGGTTCAATTCGAGCTTCTCAAAAATTGCATCTTGTTCATAGTTATGTTTATGGTCCTATGCAAATACCTTTTGGGAACCATCTTTACTTTGTGACTTTCATTGATGATTTTACCAGGCATGCATAGGTATATCCACTGAAATCAAAGTCAAAAGTATTTATATGCTTCAAATAGTTTTTGGTTTCGGCTGAAAATTTGCCAACATGTAAAATGAGCACCCTCTGTTCTAATCGAGGGGGGAATATATGTCTTCTAATTTCAATGCATTTGTGGTTGATCATGGGATAAAACATCAATGTACAGTGTTGTATACATCTCAATAGAATGGAGTTGCTGAAAGGAAGAATAGGTGACTCATGGAGATGATCGCATGTATGGTCAAGAGTTAGTCTTTACCACATAGTTTCTTGTTGGAGCCTATTATGTGTACAGCATATGTACTCAACAAGTGTCTCACTTAAGCACCATAGTCTATCACTCCATATGAAACTTGACATGGTGGCAAACCATCTGTTGCTCACCTGCGTGTCTTTGGTTGTCTGGCATATATGCATTAGTGCCTGAACAAACAACGGAGGAAATTCGATGATAAAACAGTGAAATGTATTTTTGTTGTGTACAATTCTAAAAGCAAAGGTTATCGTCTTTGTCATCCACAAATTAAACGCATTTTGGTTAGCCATGATATTGTTTTTGTGGAAGATGCAATTCAGCTATTACTTTCATGTACTAAGGAGACATCAGTTAGCTCCAAAGATGTGTATGACACTTTGCTACCTCATCTCACACATCGACCGTCTCGTGCTAGTCCAAATAAGACAACTTCTTTGCCTTTACAAGTTTTACATGATGATGCATTCTGATGCAGATTTACATAATGCACTTGTTGATGAGAGAATAGATATAGAGGAGGCAAAGACTATGCCTAAATAGTTGGTCCAAACTTTGCGAGATAGCAAATTAGATGCACCTATGTCATATCGTACTCGTTCAAGCTCGCATAGTGCTTTCGCATCAGATTTTTATGCTATCGCTGCCTCTAATCTATGTGATGAGAATAAGCTTCCTTCATTTGATGAAGCACAAAATTCAAAAAATTGGATCTACTATGCAATTAGAATATGATGTTATAATGAAAAATAGTACATATTCTTTATGTGACTTTCCTTTTGGCAAGAAGGCCATCGCCACTAAGTGGATATACAAGCTTAAGCATAAGCCTGATGGAATAATTAACAAGTATAAGGCTAGGCTTGTTGCAAAAGGTTATGCTCAAGAAAGAGGCATTGATTTTGATGAGACCTTTGCTCCTACATGCCGAATGACTATTGATCATAGCAAATGTGCACTTGCAACTCATCATGGTTGGAATATACATCACTTATACATTAAAACTGCATTTCTGAATGGTGACTTGCATAAGAAGTGTATGTTTTTCAACCTCATGGTTTTGTGAAGAAAGGCCATGTGGTTTTGTGAAGAAAGGCCATGGAAACAAAGTGTGCAGGGGATTATATGGTTTGAAACAAGCACCAAGTGCTTGGTATGAAAAGATACATGCCTACTTGATTGCACATGGTTTTGAGAACAGTCCGATTGAGAGCATCCTATATGTTAAGCGTGCAAATGATGTGCTTCTGATCATTGTTATCTATGTTGATCACATGCTACTCACTGGTCCTAATGAGAAGCATATTGCTGATTTTAAGGCTCATTTGCATGCCTCATTCGAGATGTCAGATTTGGGGCATTTGCATCATTATTTGGGTATTCAGTTTATGCAAGCGGATGGCAGACTAGTTTTATGTCAAACAAAATATATTGACACATTATTGCACTATTTTGGCCTTGAGGCCTGCAAACCTATTGCCATTCCTTTGTAGACAGATTTAGGGTCGAGTCTTCATGATGCTCGAGATACATTCGATGTTGTTCTCTATTAGTAGGCTGTTGGATGCTTGATTTACTTATGCATTACTCCTATTGATATTCAGTTTGTTGTCTCACAAATGAGCAGGTTTATGTATTGCCCAGGTGTCAAGTATTGGCCAACAGTTAAGTGCATCTTTCTTTACTTTAATACCCCGCTACTTGGATTGTTTTATCCCAAGAGAGGATCACTATCGCCATATTTACATGCTTTTTCTTACTCTAACTGGTTTGGTTGCTATGACACTCATATTTCCACCAATGGTTTTTGTTTCATGCTTGGTAGCTCACGCATATCTTGGTTGAGCAAAAAGCAACCTACTATGGCCACTTCTAGTTGTGAGGTTGAGTATAGGGCCGCTTTTGCAGCGACTGTTGAGTGTGTGTGGCTCAGATGCCTTATGGTTGATTTGGGTGTTGGTCAGTCTTATGCCACCACCATCTTCAGTCACAGTCAGGAGTGCATTGACAGTTGTGAGGAACCCTATGTTCCATGCTTGCACTAAGCACATTGAGGTGCACTATCATTATGTCAAGGAGAGGATCTATGCTGGAGAGATCAGTTTGGCATATGTACCCACACAAGAGAACATTGCATACCTTTTCACAAAGGCTCTTCCTAGGAAGAAGTTTGAAGCTTTTTGCAAAGCAGTGGGCTTACTTTTTTTTGTGGATTGATTCCACATAACTCAACACTTCCTTATACATGAGTGCAAGCTTCTTATTCACCGTATCACTCTCAGGGTGGATTTGTTGAAATATTTAGGTAGTGATGTGTGTGAACACACTAAGACCCTCGGGGCATTTTTTTCCCTCTTTAGGAGGTTTTTTTCCCCGGATTGTATATATGCCTATAATCCTAATGGGTCACTTATCTTTGTATAGTCTCTTGGTAATACATTCGGTATTGTGTGTTGTGTTGCAAGCTCCTTCTTCTTCCTTATGTTGTTCGTGTGCCTCTGCAAACCTCAAACTCCAACACCACACACTTCAAGTCTGCTTGCAAAATGATAAATGCATCCTCGACCTCAGATGAATGCTTCATATCTTTAGAATAAAAAACCTCATCCTCAATATGCCGTTGAGCACCTAGCCCAAGATCCACCTTTTGTACCATCATTTTTTCAATGCCTTCTAAGGTATGCATGTGTAGGACTACATAACAAAGCCATGCACAAGCATATGTTTCATTAAACTCGTGCAATGTACACTTAGTCCACCAATCACTATGGACTACAAAAATTTAGCATGCTATTTTGGGATTTCATCTTCGAAAGAACGAGGGAGCACCATTATTAGAACATTTTCCTCTATGGAAAAGATTACACACACATAATCAACACATACAAAGTTTTGGTAGCAACAAATACACAAGTGACTAGGGGATTCACAAGCTTTCTTTGAAATGGCAAGCAAGGCAATCCCACCCCATCACACTTGGAAGACAAATCAACCTTTCGACACATGCTAGAAGGGGAAGAACCACACGAGTGAAAGTCGTAGAGTATTGTCCCAACAATGTATAACATGAAGCTTTGTAGTGAAGACTTCACAAAACGATGTTGCAAAAAATAGTTGTTGAGGATGACAAAAGTAAGGAATAGGGTGGAGATTGTTACACAATGTGGCACTCAAATAATTTTTTCTCAAGTTTTTCCAAAACATTTTTGTAGAGAAAGTGAGTTATACATAATTGCAAAAGAATTTTCTTGTAAGAGGGAAGAGTCTTTTATTAAGAACCAACAAGAGAAGAGCTAATTTAGAGTGGGTTCTTTCATGTTTTGCGACCTTTTAGAAATAAAAAAAGAACTTAAGAAACCCCTATAGAAGGCCAAGATCTCTTTTGTAAAAATCATTTTGCTAATGTTAGTAAAACAGCTCTTCTTCTTGCAAATTTTTGTGCACAAGTTTTCATGGCTCCCTAGTGACTTGTTCTTGCTCAATTTCTAATGTTGTGACACCTGTTACTCGCTTGTTTTCATTTCTACTATAATTAGGCTAAGTGCTTTTGGTCTTATCTCATGATTACAAATTGTTTGGAGCTAGCTTTTTCTATCTCTTTACAGGCTGAAACCATTTTCTGATCTATATAGGCCTATGGATGTTATTTTTGTTAATCTTATTGGTTCTAAATTATAGCTCTTCTCATTAGCTTCGAAATGGGCCATGAAACAATCAATTCAGATAGATAATGAGGGAGATACGACCATCTTTTCAACTAGAAATCTTTTTTCTATCAGATGCGTCAACTTGACTTGTAGTAGATGATGATGATGAACATGACCACATTTTTATTGCGGTGATGAAATCCATTTTTTATCCTGGTGTGATCAAAATCATTTTTTATCGTGGTGTGATCAAAACCATTTCTCATTGTGGTATTGATCAAAACCATTTTTTGTTGTAGTACGGACAAAACCACTTTTTATCGTGGTGTGATCAAAACCATTTTTTTTATGGTGTGATCAAAACCATTCTTTATTGTTGTATGATCAAAACCATTCTTTATTGTGGTATGATCAATACCATTTTTTATCATGGTGTAACCAAAACCATTTTTTATCATGATGTGTATGATCAAAACCATTCTTTATTGTGGTATGATCAATACCATTTTTTATCATGGTGTAACCAAAACCATTTTTTATCATGATGTGATCAAAACCATTTTTTATCATGATGTGATCAAAACCAATTTTTTATCAACGTATAATCATTTCCATTTTGATTAGGGTGTGATCATTTTCTCATTGATCATTTTCCACATTATTTGGGTCTCATAGATGGATGATCAAGAGAGTTGAGAGTTGACATGAAGTCTAGGGAGACATCTATCCATCATGTCTGTTTATACCACCAACTACAACTAAGACAGTTTACTCTTTGAGAATTTAACAAATTAAAAGTGTACAAGCACACCATGTACTAAACGTCCACAATATGTATGTATGTATGCATGTATATATGTATGTATGTATGTTTGTATGCATGTATGTATATGTATATACGTTGCTTCATCTAAGTACATTCAAGGTATTAACCAAGCGACAGTACCTTTTAATGAGCTTTCTATTTCCTCTACTGACACCTTAACCAGATGTGTAAGTGCTTGATTTATCCATGTCTTTAATTTACTGTACCTAGAAACGAAAATGATGTACAATACTTGCTCTAAAGTCAAGACCTCCAATAATCATAGGCATGATGATATTATGTTTCGTACAGAACGACTAGACTATGTCTTCGCTTGCAAGAAGTCGTGTGAATATGATGGGAAACCAGGTTCATAAAAATGATGACACGTCACATATGACCACAGTATCCCTAATTACACAGGCACCAACTCTATCTTTTGCAAGGATATTGTGGTTCCATGGAACAGAAGTACAAAACCAAGCAAGAACCAGCATATGCACTAATATTTTCATGTCTTGCTTTCACTTGTACGTAAACTGTCAGAGAACCTCAAACAAATGTAAGGATCTTCTATGTGCTGGGTGAGGATCAAAATCACATCATAAATGAAAAGGAATAAACGGAGAGAATGACAGGAAGATCACTTCTTTGATTGTTTGAAAATGGTCTTCTGCATATACTTCAGCTCTGCAATGCTTTCCTTGATATCATCAATAGCTCTATGTGACTTCTTCTTTATTGGTGCTCTTTCCGCATCTGCAGATAAGCATTTCAGGAGATGTCACAAAAATCTTATACATGTACAAGAAAATCATAATTAAGGAAATGTCAGTAATGACAACAAGAAAACAAACATCAAAATTTGTCTAGGGCATACCCATACCCATGCTCTGCCAATACTCAATTCTTGTAATATGGCTAGTTGCCTCCACACAAAATTTTTATTATTTAGTACAAAGCAAGGTAACACGTGTAAGTCTCTTTTTATGAAATTCGTTCATGCAAAATGAAAGAACAGAAAATTTATATACCTTTGGGAAACCATCATCGGCAAAGAGCATTGTTATTTTGGTACAACACTAGTGTTAAATAGATATCTACAAAAGTTGGACACTTAGTAGTGAAGGATACAATGGCATGAGCTAGAAAAGCTTATTTGGTCTTACCTTTTGGAAGGAGCATAGTATAAAGGTGAGACATAGATCGGGACTCAAATTGTTTATATCGTAAAGTTTTAGAAAATCGGAAAAAATAAACTTGAAATTTTATTCACTTGGAGTGATCTTTTTTTGGGGTACTAAGTCCTAAGCTTTTTGGTGAGACATATGTGATCATCGTGTGAAAACATTGTGATATTCTGCTGAAAATAAAATCCTTTTAACGTTCTCTATCTAAATCTCTAGAACAAATTTTATTACTTCTTCTTTTATTATACATACTTTGGGCAGCCCTAGGATATGTGCAGTTTTTGATGCTTGTGTCTTGACCATTTTATTCAAATACTATATAGAGGTTTATATCTTGGTTTATGATGTTGTATATATTATTATATGTGATATATATGTTTGAAATATATACATTGTGTCTATAGAAATAAGACTCTCTTTGAAGGGATAAAAATCCTCGACTTTCATTTTGGCCCTGAAGGATCCAAATGATTTAAACGATCAAACCTCTATTAAAATCTCACAATTTAAATCTCTTGATCATACTGTGTGGGCAATCCCATGCAATCCCTCACTTTAAAGGACATCCATGGGATTTTGCACCCACCAATTTGAGCCTCTCAACTTTTGATACGTAACTATCCACCTTATGGCATACATACCAAATTTTTTGTATTTATCCCTCATGCCCTTGGTACTCACCTTAAACAACTCTGCTAGTGTTTCAGATCAAATAGTTTCTTTATTATCCAATTTCATAGTGAACTCATCATGATGTAGCTCTTTGATTTCATGTTGTATTGGCCTGTATTGGCCATTTGGGATATGTTCATATACTATCAAATTTCTTTTCATTCCACACATGTAGTAAAGCGAATATATTCAACAGATTTTCAGCTTTATACATGATGATGTATTAGCTCACAACTGCATGGTGCAAAGGATTATCAGAAGCAATTCTCATCTTATTTTGAAGAGGCATGCACCTTGAAGTAAACGCACTAAGGGTCCCTTGCAGATGGTATGAATAACAGTTTATGTCCAGGTCTTTGTCTACAAATATCATGCCTCCCCTCAGATGTCACTCAGCTCATGAGCAGCAAGAAAACAATTAAAGTCCTCTAATAATCGCCTGCATATTGCTGATGATAGGTCAAGGGAAAAAATTACAGTCTGATGAGGATGAAACTCATTATACCTGGCAAACAGTTAGAAAGTCAATTGATAGAAATAGGTCTTATGCAGTGGAAGCACCGGAGAGATATAACGGCCACTCACCTTTAGAAACATGAGGTCCACATACACACAATTCCCTGCAAGCAAAGGTGGTTTTGCTTCATTTCTTGTATGTTTGCGAACAAAGTCTATAACCTGAAATGTTATAAGAGGACTTATTAAAATCGCTTTCTTTTTTGACACTAAAAGATTATATGTGACAAACAAATATGAAGGAATTAAACATCATGTGATCTAGATCTGCGCAAACTCATGGAGGTCTCAAATCTACCTGATTTCCAGAAAATCTACTAGCATAACACAAACCTCACATACAACATAAAATTGAAGGTGTATTAAAAAATGTTGAAGCAAAGGTAAGACAAGAAAAAGAAAACAAAGTTCATCAGAGACTGAAATTGAAACATAGACATAGCGTCAAAATGAATGCCAAATCCAAACCCAAACCCAACTCGTCTGAAAATCAGATCCCAGCTGTTTTGAAAAATCTAACAATGAGGATATTTTGTGTGTGTGTGTGTGTGTGTGTGTGTGTGTGTGTGAGAGAGAGAGAGAGAGAGAGAGAGAGAGAGAGAGAGAGAGAGAGAGAGGTGTGTGTGTGTGTGAGTGTGCATGCGTCCTGCGCGCGCACGCATGGATGGGTGTGAAACAGAGAGAGAAAAGGAGAGAGAAAAAGAGGGAGAACACATTCATACATGCCCATGCACATAAAAGGTGTTCATTCAAGCAAGTATAAAACAAGAAAAGCCAGGAAAATGTAGAAGAAGAAGGCACAGCATATCTGTAGTCTCTTGTCAAAATGATGACTAAACTACAGAATGGTAGTCAATTCTTCATTTAGGTATTGTTGTCCAACACTTGGGATGGTACATTGGGCTTTATTAGCACCATAACAACTCTCACTTTAATGACAATAGGCATTTTATTTGTTATATCCATATACAAGGTAATAATGTGTATACGAACATATAAGTATCTATATAACCTATCTAACATCCATCATTCCCAATAATGTGCAAACTCATTCGAAGGTGAATCCTTCATCTAAACATTCATAGTGTTTGTATCAATGTCAACCTTGATACATGCCAGGCATGTGATCACTAGCACCTTTTAATAAAACATTGGATATTCTCTTAGTCAAATAGCATTATGAGTACCAAATTGGAACATGCATCTTAATAGTGACACGGAAGCCGCCAACTAGGCATGCAAGGCATGTAGCTTCCTTGCATATGGCTTGTTGGGATAAGCCTAGCTTGTAAATCAAAAAGGATGCCTTGTTATGAGGCTTGCATACGTTGGCTAAACCATAGGTCACGACTCACTATAACCTTTACGCTTTAGGTGGCTACATGGCTACTCCAACTTGTGGCAAGCTCATAGTTAAGTGAGCCCGTCAAGGTGGTTTGGAACGTTTGATACGCATATTTAACGCGGTACCATATCAAACACCCAGGTTTGAAATGTTATGGAGCATTAAAATATATAAAGTATATATTTTAATATAAAATATTAAAATATATTTATATATAAAATATATATTTATATATATAATATATATTTATATATAATATATATATTTATATATAAAATATATATTATATATATATATATATATATATATATATATATATATATATATATATATATATATATATATATATATATATATATATATATATATATATATATATATATATATATATATATATATATATATATATATATATATATATATATATATATATATATATCAAACTACTTATAAAATATATAAGTTCATATATTTTCAAGATATTAAATACTCAATTTTCAAACCAAACATAGATCATATAAAAATGCTATGGGGACTTTGACAAAAGCTATGTGGAACCTTTCGAGCAAGCCATTGTGAGATCCAAGTGAACGTAGTTATACCTAAGAGAGAAACTAGTTGTACCTGATGTTGTATCATTGACTTTAACCCTAGTCTCTCATGATAACTAGGTGAACCTATCTATATCCATAAAAGACCCTAGTTGTATCTTTTAGGGATACAACATAAGTTGGCTAAGTCACATGTCACTATCACCTTAATGATTTAGGGGCTGCATGGCTCCTTCAACTTTTGGAAACTTCATAGCTAAGCAAGTCCATGCAAAAGCATTAGTCAAGTAGATGACCTCCGAACGAGTTTGCTCCTAAACAAAAACCTTGCAAAATCAGAAAGCCAATAATGGCATTAGCATCAAGCTCCTAGCAAATCAAGTTCCTTTACCTTCATGGGACTTTTATACGAGCTACGTAGAGACTTTTGAGCGAATCATCAAGAAAACCAAGTGAACCTAGTTGTATTTGAAAAAGAGCCTAGTTGCATCACAGGTTATATCCTTGACTTTGACCCTTATGAAAACCAAATGAACCCATCCATATCCATAAGAGGACCTAATTGTACCAATTTTGTATCTTTTGGATATGTATCCAAAAGAAGCTCACAAAAAAATTGAGAGACATTCAACTCCTAATGTGGCTTAAGAAGAATAATGTTAAGATAAGTCCAACTTATGGATTGATAGTGATGCCTAGTTATAAGGCTTTGCATAAATTGGCTAGATCAGATTCATAGGTCCCCATTCAAAGTCACCAGGGGACGGGGACGGGGACGGGGACGGGAACGGGTCCCGGGAACGGTGGTGTCCTCGAGATAGGGACGGTGCCTAGGGTGTCCCAGGGACACGTCCCTAGGACGGCACTAAAGTAATGCAATTTTTTCAAAATAATCATATGAAAGTCATGTACAATGAGTTTGCTAACATATTAGATAACCAATAACAAGAACACCATAGAAAAAAGATGTGTTTTTTAGTATAAACAATATACACATGTACGAAGGACATTGAATCTTGATGGTTGAGACTTGAGTTGAACATTCAAATTTTAAAAGTATTGCAAAAGTGACACGTGACAAGTCTACGTATTTCATCATGTCAAGAAAGGTGGATACATCATCATCATCATATCAAAAAGATGTTACATCATAACAACAAAAAGATGTTACATCATATGGTATACCATCGATCGACAAAAAGACTAGTCAATGGCCACAAGTAACAAGTAACTACATATGACTAGCCTGGAACATAAATGTAGAGACTACAACATAAGTATAATGACTATGGAGAATCCAAGTGGGGAGTCTCATTTGCTTCAACACAATCAGTGGCTTCTACAGTTCTACTTCATGTTCTTCATTTGTGACTTGGTCTGACTCGTGCTCTACCTCCTATTCTCTAAAAGGATATCCTTCCATGCATTGAGTCCTCCAAAGCATCCTCAAATTGGCACTAACAAACACAAGATCACTAGCATGTTGCACATCAAGTTGGTTCCTCTTTTTTGAGGATACATGTCCATACACACTCCATAGTTGCTCAAGGCAACTCGTAGTGCAAGCCTAAGTATTCGAATGGCTAACTGCTAAAGATTTGGACCATGAAAACCAAAATCTTCCCACCATAGGGAAGCACCAACACGTAATCTATCCTCCTAGGCATCTGCCCATGCATATGAAGCATCTTTCCCGGTCTTATATTTGGATAGTTGATCTCTGATAAGTCTTCTCATTGCTCTATCTGGGACAAGCCTCTCTAATATGATCATCCATTAGCTACCTCTGGATCTGAATATTGCTTTTTATCTTGAAACTTTGGATCCAACATGTATGCTACCGCATGAAGTGGGGAGTAGTATGCATTCCACCTTGTTGGCTTATCCGGGGTTTCTCATAATTTCTGATTGTGCATAGGCACCCCATTATTACTCAAAAAGGCCCTTTTCCATATAAAGGAGAAGTATCCATGTGAACACTCTCCTAAGCCTCTTTTTAATATTTCTCTAACACTATGGTAGAGAAGCCTTGAAAAATAGCTTACCTTTGCATACATCTAGGAGATCACACGTGAAAATCCCACACATTTTTTTTATGGGGATTTGTTTGTTACAAAAGAGATTTTGGAATCTCCTAGAGATATGTTAGTTAAAGATCCCTTTTTGATCAGTCAAAAGGAGCACATGTGGAAATGTGCTTAGCCTATATATAGAGGCTCACTTTTGTAAAAAGGGGAACTTTTGGTTCGACATGCTCTCATGTACATATTCTTTATGAATGGAAGAATATTCTCTTTTACTCTTATACTAAGTACATTCTTGTACTGTGTCTTTGAGAGTGTGAAAGAGTGAGGTGTGTGTGTGCCCATGCATGCCTCTCCTTTGTATGAGTAGAGTAATTGCATTACTTGTATTTTGCACATGGACAAGGATCCTTGACATCCCTTCTCTCCATGTTCTCAAGCATGTGGCATAGCAAGGGGCTGATGGCCAATGGCTTGATCATGTTGGAGATTGGGTTGGATGAGAGAAGAGTCTATATTGAGCCTTCTTGCTTCCATGCAAGGTGGTGTGTGTCTTGGCCCTTGGGAGTACTACTACAACTTCAACATTATTTGGCGCCGTTGTCGAGGGGGGGAGGGCTTTGCGGACGAGCATGTGATGGTAAGACGTAGAGTTGTGACGTTGGAGTCATAGGTATTTTCCTTACTTTTCATCATTTTTTATTACTTTCTTCATCACCATCATCACTATCATCATCCTCACCATCTCCCACCTCCATCTCCATCTTCCCCGAAATTTCAGTTTTTTGATCATATATCCATCCCCACCTCATTCTCCTCATTTCACTTGTGAGAGAGAGCTTGTGTGCGATCAATTTTTTTTTGTGTTTTTGAGCTTTTGCGACAAGTGTATCATCATCTCCAACAGCTTGCGCATGTACGACAAACCTCTGCACAGGTCCCGAGATGACGACCTCTATCTCTCGCGACAAATAGAGAAAGTTGGTATCTTGTGTTTGCAGGTATAGCATGACAAACTGCACCACTAGAGCACTCCAAATCATCAAAAAGTTCCTAAAAATTTGTGTTTTTTCCGTCTGTCACGACAGATCAAAATCACAACACATGATAGACACCGTCTATCAGGACAGACAATGTCTATCACGACAGACACCGTCTATCGCGACGGACAAACCCCACGACACGCAGCATCTATCACGACAGATCCCGTCTATCGCGACAGACCAAAACCACGACAGACGATACACTATAGACCAAATTTACGATAGACACAGTCTATCGCGACAAACAACCGTTTATAGCGAAGACAGAACCCCACGATAGACCCCGTTTATCGCGATAGACAGCCACGTGTGATAGACACCGTCTATCAAGACGGACACTTTTTTCTGGCTAAAATTAAGTTGTTTTTTCTTTGCTAAAAATTGGCATTTTTCAAGCTCGTCTATTTACGCAATTCCAAAGGCTTTAGAAAAATACACTAAATACCTGAGAGGTCTTGTTTGGATGTTTTAACCCCCAAAACCGTGGATCGACATAATGTTTTCATACGAAATCCGTTTTTTGAGTTATAAAGCTCGTTAGAAAGCTCGTGGTGAATCCTACACGGCCTCAATTGTTTTTCTTAAGAATAATGCGTTGATTTTCAGATAGGGTATTTTGAAGTTGACTCTAAGTGGGATTAGGAAACCTAGGGGGTCTGGAAAATTTTTTGTGCAATACAAAGGGGAAAAAGAGTCTTTAAATGTGTCTGAATCAAATTGTTTGTCATTTGAAGTTAAAAGATTGAGCTAAGATTTGAACTTTATAGGATCATTAAGAGCCTTTGGAGAGACCAAAGCAAGGGCCAGTGTGTGCAGCTTGGGAACAAGTGTCTTGGGCATACAAGTGAAGCAAGGAGAAGCAATTTGAGGTTGGAAGATCTCTGAACTCTCTCAGTCCATTCCTGGCTTAGGCTAAGTACGATTAGATGTTTTCATAGATTAGGGGTACGATAGAAACACTGAAGTCCTATGAGCCTCTAAATTCTCAAGTATAAGAATATGTTAAATTGCAATCAAGAGTCAACTTAAGGGCAAAGAACTTAATCTGATTGGACGAAAAACATCAAGTACGGAAAACTTGAGTGCTCCCTACGACGTATACTTAAAGACAAGGAAATACACACGAAAAAAAACTTAAAAAGAAACAAGTGAGTGATATCAAGGAATCAGAAACGTGGTTGTACAAGGGTCATTTGGCTAATCGGTAGAGCATATGAACCTGAAGTCAGGTAGACACCTAGGAAGAGATCGACAAAGTATTAGATCATCGGAGGCTAGTGTCAACCATACAGCTACTTCGTAGGCCCAGCGGTTGAGCGATTACCCATATGTTCTAAGTTTAGAAACGAGTGACTCGGAGATGTCTTATAGCATGGAGAGACCCATAGGTAGCTCAAGAGTGGTGTACCTAGAAAAACCAGAAGGACCTTACAAGATTCAACTAGAATACATCAAAACAAACCGATTAGGTGCTCACATCTATGAGGATAGTTCGAAAAGATCTATTGTCCAAATTAAAAATCAAGATCAATCCATTGGACTAGAACATCTAGTAGTCAAATTCGAAAATGGTTCATACATAGATAAAGAAGGAACAATGTATGTGGTCACCAGCCAACCAGATAGGACATATGAATTTGGCAGCATAATCTCAAAGGCTGAAATAGCTGACATAGAGCAAGGGAACTTAGGAAGAGAGACAAGAACCCCTTGAGGCAAATCAGTTTTGACCAGAATAATCACTCTAGAATGGGTTCCCCAAGACAATAAGAGCATAGATTTACTCTTAAATCGAGAAACAGACGAGGTGTTCTCGAGGTATGACAATGACCAACTTAATGAAGTGGGAATGCTTACCATATATGAGTTCAAAGAACAAGATACCACAAGAAAAGTTACCTACTTAGACAATACTTCAGAGAGGGTCTTTGTGGTCTCCGAGCATGCTAGGCATGCCTACACTTGGAAGGGTGAATTTGTTTTTCTCTAACCAAGATCCAATGTCTCTTATGGTCACCAAGGATCTGGAACATCTCAAGCTCATGGAAAGCTGAGAGACAGGAGCAGAGATAGACCCGAGGTTAGCTTCACTAACCCATTGGGAAGAGAAAGAACAAGAAGAGAGACGGGTAGAAAGGAAAATTCGAGACATAGGGACCCAAGGAATCAAAATAAATGCAGAGGATTTCCCTCTGTCAAGACCTAGAGAACGCACTAGGACCTTGAGACCTACACAATTGGTTAAGTCCATGAAGAACTGCTTCGATGGCACTGGGGAAACGTATGATCATGTGGCAGAATTTAGGCAAGACTTGAGAGTTGAGCAAGTAGATGACCTGTTCACACAGTACAACGCTATTGGTCTACCCCTTAATAAAACGGTCCTTATGTGGTTTCAACCACTACAACAGAGGCAATTTAGAAACATAGACCAACTGCTAGAAGCCTTCATCACGGAATTTTCAAAGAGTGGCATAAGGAACAACACTTCCTCATTGATCCATCGTTTTAAACAAACACCTCAAGAGACAGTGAAACTTGCAGGAAGAAGATTTCGGCAATACCTAAAGAGATTCCCTGTGCCCGAGTTACCCACACCCGCCAAAGAAGTGGCTTTATTCTTAGATGGTTTGTTAAGTACCAAATTGAGATCTTATGTGTATCTGAAGGACCCTAGATCCATAGAAGAGTGTGTACACATGTGCATAGATATTAAGGATAATCTAGGGGAGGAATTAGAGCTTTCAAAAATCTACAACGATTCATATAGCTCTACTAGCCTCAATTCAAAGCCCACCACATCTATTGAGGAACTTGTAGAGAAGGTAGCTCAGAAGTTAGGAGTATCTATCTAGCAAACAAATATCGAGATTTGCCCCAGTGAAACAATGTTATATCTGTGGAGGCGACCATATGGCTAATGTGTGCCCTATCATGGCTCAACCCCAAATGAACCCTAACAACCAATATTGCACCATAGAAAGGAGATATACCAACCACAATGCACGAGATTGCCCATATAATAAACAAGTTGTTAGACCAAATTATCCTCAGTCATATCCACAACAAGGAAGACACCAAAACCAGTACCCACCACAGCAGTATGGTAGGCCCCACAACCCTATCAACCACCCTATGAAGGGAAACAAAGACCTCAACCAGTTTTAGCGCAACAACCTCCACCTCTAGCCAATATGATCCCTCTAAAGTATGCAGTCACTCAAGAAAATCTAAATAGAGCCTTAGTGCCAATATCATTATTGCTTTTAGAAAGTGATCCAAATGACCACAGTTTTGACACGACTCATATCGATAGTCCACAGGCTTACTATATGTAGTCACCTGAGCACAACGAGTCATATTATTATGAAGGCCCGAGTGAACCTTGTTGGGAGCCAGAATATGCAAATGTCATGTACGCAAATCCTAACTCTAGGCCCCAACCTAGGCAGATAAGGCCCCCATTTGCTAGAGGACCATGCTACCGATGTCAGGGAGATCACCTCATTTGTGATTTCCCTATGCCTACACCTACACAATCCCAATATGTGATAATTCAAGGTTTTTGTCTAGATTGTGGAAAGGAGCACCTGTTATGAGATTGTCCTAAGAACCCTATTAATGTACCAAAGATCACTCCTATTAATTTCATTGAATTGGTAGTTGATTCTACTGGAAGTGTGACTTCCACTGCCTTAGTGCAAGTGGTCACTAGAGCTCAGGCATTACAACAGAACCATGGCTTAGACAAAGTAGCGAAACCTCGTTCCCTGGTAGGATCTCATAGATTAGTGCTAGAAATACCCTTGGACAAAATGGGAGACATGAGTGAAGGAGAAGAAGGAAACACCTATCTTCCAATCACTCATCAAGGATACACAACCAATGCGATTTTGGACTCAGGTGCAGGAGTTTCCGTTGCTACCACCTCCCTATGGAAGCGATGGGACAAACCAGCACTCAGGCCAACAAAAATGAAATTGCAATGGCTGATGGCCACATAGAGAGACCCTTAGGACTGTTAGAAGGAATAACTCTCACTACTTGTGGTGTAGAGTTTGAGCGCACTTTTGCTATATGTGACTTTAGCAAAAATCAGGCCTATGAGATGATTTTGGGAAGACCCTTCTTGAGACAGTTACAAGTAGTACAAGATTGGGAAACCAATTCATTGTATTTGCAACACTTAGATGTGACAACCAAAGTCAATCTCAAGGATTACCCTCCTAAAGATGTGCCCTCTATACAATGGAATCCCATCCATGGAACCGCGGACGATACAGAGTCAATGCATTCCATAAGATCAGGATCCTCATGGATGCATGAAGACACTCACTTTTGGATGTGTAAAGTGGAAGAAGAAGAAGAGAAAAGAGAAAAGGCTAGAGAGGTAAGTGCGAAGGAAACTCATAGATCAATACTAGACCCATACTATGCACCTGTAGTTTTCCCATACGAAGAATTTGAACCTCATGGTTGGGCGGAAATCCTAGCAACAATGGATGTATCCATCAATGAAAAACAATGGATACCACACTATGATGAAGATGACTATGACATTTCAGTTTTTGCCATAGAACCAATTATGTGTGATTCGTTTCTCGAAGAGTGCAAGGCTCGTATGGATGAGATCGATCAAGTAAGTGATTCAGATTTAGAATCCATCCATATGGATCCCTTTTCATGCATCAGAAGAAGAGTTCCCGTATGAAGTAGAAGCTCACCCTCAAAGACACGAGGAGTTTATGAATGACGTGAGATTAACTGCATAAGTGACCACTAAGAGTGAGGAAAAGAAAAAGAAGAAGAGAAAAGTAACACCAAAGGAGGAAGAATCTTTGTTTGAGGTCCCTGAAAATTTCAAGAAGTATGAAGTAGAAGATAGGAGAGTAATGATAAGGATGCTTAAACGTGAAGCATTGGCAAGAGATGCCTATGATAACAAAGAGAAAACTAAGAAGATCATTGTGACCATAGAGGAAAGTGACGAGCGATGTACGTACATAGGACCTGATTTGACAGAAGACAAGGAGCAAGAATTGATAGCCTTGCTAAGAGATTACAAGGATGTGTTTGCATGGAGTTATAAGGACTTAAAAGGAGTAGAGCCCGACGTATGCTCACATACGATCCCCATGATCTCAGATGCAAAACCCTCTAAGCAGAAGCCTTACACATATAATGATAATTATGCTTCCAAGATCAAGGAAGAGATAGATCATTTCGTAGAAGCTAGATTTACCTATGAAATTGAGCACATTGAATGGGTATCCCCCATTGTACTGGTGCCCAAGAAGAATGGCAAGTTACGAGTTTGCATTAACTTGAAGAAAGTTAACACAACCACAATTAGAGATAGTTATCCGCTTCCTATCACTAAACATCTATTAGAAAGGGTGGCAGGCAAGGAAGTTTACAACTTCCTTGATGGATTCTCTGGCTACAATCAAGTGGCCATTGCCTCAGAAGACCAGCACAAGATGGCTTTTGCCACAGAATGAGGCATATTTGCTTTTCGAGTAATGCCATTTGGGCTTACCAATGCGCAAGCTACTTTTCAGAGGCTCATGTGCCATGTGTTTAAAAAATTCTTGAGGAAAAACTTAGAAGTCTATGTTGATGATCTCTGTGCTCATTCCAACATTAGACAAACACATATACATGAACTCAAACAAATCTTTGACAAATGTAGACAATATCAGATCTGCCTAAACCCAAAGAAGTTTGTTTTCATGGTTAGGCAAGGCAAGATTCTAAGACACATAATATTTAAGAATGGCATCACTACGGATGAGGAGAAAGTTAAGAGCAATTGCAGAGCTACTTAGGCGAAAGAATGTCAAGGAAGTACAAGCTTTCATGGAGCATTGTGGATATTATCAATGATTTATTCATATGTACGCGATCATTGCAAAGCCTGTATACTCCCTTTTGACTAAATGTGAGTGGACAGAAGAATGTGAAAACTCCTTTAATGAGCTTAAGAGACGACTATGTTCAGCACCAATCTTGACTACCCCATATTGGAATAAGCCATTCCATGTTCATTTGGACGCATCAAACTACACAATAGAGTGTGTGTTAGCACAACCTACTTGTGAAGGTAATATGGATCTTCCAACTGCTTATGCCAATAGACAATCGAATGAAGTTGAACGAAACTATACCACTACCGAGAGAGAAGGATTAGGAATGATATATGTGGTTAAGAAGTTTAGACATTATTTGCTCGCAAATAAGTTTAAATTTTTTACGGACCATAAAGCATTACTCTATCTAGTGAACAAGCCATGCAATACTGGCAGATTAGTAAGATGGTTCCTCTTACTAATGGAATATGACTTTGAAGTTGTGGTTAGGAAAGGTAGGACTCACCTTAGGGCGGATCACCTTTCTATACTAACTTTCGGAGAGTCCCCTCACGGAGTATCTAACGAAGTTCCTGATGCTTACTTGTTCAATCTAGAAGTAATGTCTGAATGGGCTAAAAATATAGTGCCTATTCTAACCTTTGGACCCAAACACCCCGTATTGAGAGCAAGAGATAAAGAACTGATGAGGTCTCAAAAGTATCACCTACAAACAGGCACCATGTATAAGCCACCAATCAACGCATACTTGCTTGTTGTGTAGAAGAAGACGAGCACGCAAAGTGGTTACAAATAGCACATGTAGATGCACTCCAGCAACATTACTCCAAACATAGAACCCTACACACCCTACGGAGATTAGGTGTGTATTGGCCAACAATGGGAGCAGATGTCCATAAGTTATGCAAGGAATATCCAGTCTGTTGAA